>JAUNZO010004671.1:0-24018 GCA_031894775.1 Chloris gayana | reverse complement strand
ATTGTGACACTCCGTGTCCTAATTTTTCGAGTTAGCATTTTTAAAACTAATCTCAAGGCTGGATTAACCTACCCAAGAAGTATCATTGACATGCAAAGTGTTTTGGGCACCGAATAAATTCAAAAACACTTTGGTTTGAACTACAATTCAAATTTCTACAACATAAGTATGGTCAACCAAAAATATATGTTGTAGGGCATGTCAAATGAAAAATCTAGGACAAAACCCTACTGGATTTCATCAAGGTTTGATACCCCAAATAAATCAGACAAACTTAGCATTTAAGCCTTTTCTCTGAATTTGCAGAATTAGTCTAGAAAGCATTTTGGGGCAAACTCTTCGTGCATGTCACTTTCTTGAGTTATACTTTTCAACTAAATTATCGCCTTTAATTTTTGAGCTCGAGAAGGCCATGCTTTTGATTTTTCAAAATCGGTTCGGACCACAATTAGAAATTCGGAGGAAAAAGAAAAATACTATGGAATATACTGCGGGACCCACACGTCGGCGCCTTCTTCTCTTTTCCTTCTCCCTCACGGACGACCGCAGCAGGAGTCGATCTCCAGCTGCCTCTCTACGTGGCCGTCTCCCTCCGAGCCCGAGCCCCCACCCGGCGCCCCTCACCCGGCCTCCCCCTGCCGCTCCTCCCTCCCCATCTGCTGCTCCCTCTCTTCCTCCCCCACTTGCGCAGCAGCAAAGCAAGCGAAGCTCCACCGGTCGCCATTGTCGCCCTGCACAAAATCGCCGTGCGCCACCGCTCTGCTCACTCCCCGGCCGAACCGAGACGGCCAACGGCTCCGCCTTGCTCTCCCTCATCTTCCCGTGAAGCCTCAACCCAGCTGGGTCGTCCGAGCGCGACGAATCGAAGGATTTTCCGTCAAGACGCCATTGCCGGCCACCTCGAGCTTTATCACGAAATTCCCCAAGCACGGTGAGCCATCTCGCTTGGTTCCTCTCCCTGTGTGTGCGCATCCGCGTGTAGAACAACCCCGAACCGTTTCCCCTCTTTTTATCCAAAGAGATCGTCGGATTTCAGCTTTTCCCCGGCCATCACCCGCCGGCCCGCCCTGCTCGCCCGTCGACCGCCTCCGACACCCAACTCCGCCGCCAACCGACTTGATGCCGCTCTTCTCCATGTTACACCGATGCTCTAGGAACAAACGGAGCTCGATTTGGTGCTTCCTCGACGGCGTACGACCTCGCCGAACGTCGTCGGATCCCGAGCTCACGCGTGCCTCGTCGCCGGCCATACTCCGGTGAGCACCCGACCTTGGTACCCCCACGGATGGATGCGCATCGAACTCTTGCACACACTGATTTTTTATTTGCAATTTTTGGTGCTCACTTGGTCTTGTTCCGGCGAGCCGCCGCCATCTCCGAACGCTCCGGCCACCATGGCCGAGCTGCAGCTCGAGCTGGCCTCGTGGTGCAGCCTGGGCTGGGCGCTGCACTCGCGGCCTGCTTGCCGCGCTGGGCCGCGCGCCGTCCGTGGGCCGCGCACGTGAGCTGGGCCTTATTGCCACAGGCTGGCCCATGAACATGCACTCCCTTTTCCTTTTTCCCGAAATTAATTAAAATATCAGAAAAATGAGTAAACTTCAAAAATTCATATCTTTTGATCCAGAGCTCGAAAAATTGCAAACCAAAGTTTGTTGGAATCCTTGAGACTTGTACTATTTAATGGTGCAGTTAGATTTACATTATCAGAGGCAAATTAATTGAGCTAATTTCCTTTTTGGAGATTTAAGATTATGGCTTAATTAATTATTGGATTGCCCCAAATTATGAAGCCTAATTCAGTTATTATCTATAACATGTGCTTAAGAACCAGAGGCAATTTAATTGCTATTTTTCCTAGTTTTGCTAGCAGTTATTGGATTATTTCCTTGCACATGTGATAATGATTTAAATGCTTCATGGGAGTTGATGAAGGAGATTAAATTAAATAATCACCTTAAATCATTTTCACCTCGCTGGACACCAAGTTAATTTATACTCATGAATTACATGTGATTGATGAAATCCGCACGTATTCAGTAAAATATTCAAGTATCTTGTTTTTATCAAAAATTTACACATCATATTTACATCATGTAGCTGCGGTGGTGAACGTGGTAACCGGCGAGGAGGAGCCGAAGCTGCTGCTATTGTTGACCCAACCGTTCAGGGTCAAGCTCAAGGCAAGCCCCGGTGCACAACCTTTTAATTTAAGTATTTTATTTTCATCACTATGCTTGTAGGTCCGCATTGTGCATTAGGTCTACAGGAGTTGTGATGAAAACCCTAGCATGCAGTAGGATCCTATTTATCCCGGTTCGCTTGCCCTACGTTAGATGCTTGCATAAATAGGGCGATGATCCGTCGAGTGGTACGGAGACCACTCGTAGATAGGACATTCACTTTTGGACACGATGCTAAGTATTGAGAAGAGAATGGAAATTGGAGGCCGGACGGGCAACTAGGTGGAAAGGGAAGGACTGAAAGAGTCTTCAAGGTTGTAGCCCCGTTCGTGCACACAAGGACCGCATCGTGTCCGGCCCATGTGGATAAGTTTGAACGTACTGCTTGCATGCTGGTGTTGATGGGCCCGATAAACCGACGTACCTATGGTGGCTGTATGTTAGAGAGATACCCTACTCCCTTGGTTACTTGGCAGGAATTTGGGAGGAGAGAAGGGAGCACTCTACTCACGGATGACGTCCGGGACGGCATCGCGTGGGGACCCTTCTCGGGGAGCTAGGCCCGACTAACACTACGAGTGCCGGCTGGGAAAGGTTGTTTCATGCGGCTTCCGGGAAGCGCGTATGTGACGTGCGATCAGGTTTCTCCCGCAGGATGTAAATCGATTCGAATCGCTGCCCCTCACGATAACGAGTACCACTTGTCCTCGCGCCGGAACGTAGTAAGAAGAGAAATATTGATGATGATGATTATGATTAATTTGTTGTATTGCTTAATTACTTGTTTGGGAAACATGTAATGCAGTAGCTTAGTGCAAAATTTATTCTTTCTTGCAACTCAATTAAACCGCTAAAAGATGAAAGTAAGGATTCACTTGTAGGCCAGCTTAGTGCTTAATGTATCCTACCCCCTGGCCTTTGCATGTCTAGGAGTCGGCTGTAGATGGCCACTTTGACGGGTCGGTCTTGCCGAGCTCTAGTTGCTCGGGGCTTTGCTCTATGTGGTTTTCGAGAGGACCCTATGGGACAGGATCTCGACGTCGGCGATGACGTCCGGCAGGAGGAGACTCGGGTGACGGCCACTACACTTGGGAGTGGTGCGGCCCGGATGAATAGAGGAGTTGATGTGCCGGTAAGATGTTCTAGGGCAAGGACATCTGTCTCTCGCCGGATGCCCGTGATGTTTCGCCGAGAGTGCGATTGTATCTTATTTGCTTCCGCTTGTTTAGTTGTTTTCCAAACTTATTAGCTTCGATGCTTTCAAGACTCGATGTACATTTGTACTTGGGATGAATGTAAGAGACTTGTACTTATATTCATTGTGCTATGCTTATGTTTGTATGTTGTAATATCGGGTATCACAGCGCGTGATGCCACCCATGATGATCCTGGAGATAGAAACACCTCTTCGTGAGGTGGGTCTGTCACAACGTGGTATCGAGCCGTCATGGGGATATTACAACACCTTAAGCAACCTATTTTCGAAAACTAGGACGTTACCGTGTGAGGACGTGCCCGTAAGGACTATATTAGTCGTAACAGTGGCAAAGCTAACCCTGGGTTGTGATTGTTTAATTACTTGCATCTACGGCCGTGGCTCGGGTATGTCCGCATTTAAATTAGCGGTCCGTGTCCACGGACGGAGAATACGGGACAATGTTGGCTCGTGGCATACCACGGGGCGATCCTTTCTATGGTTCGTTACTTGTAGAACTGTGCTTATTTTCGTAGTTTCTTTTGAATTTGATGTACTGTTTCTGGAATGAATCTTCTGCAGGTACATAACAACGCTAGTAGGTGTGAGTCGATAATTTAGACTGACTTCCGTGATTGAGTGCGGGACGCCACCCCGAAATTCGTACACCGTTGAGACGGTATAATTATTTGTTTCTTTCGTGGTAAGGACGTATAGGAGGAATAAGGTGCATTCATGATAAAAAATGGCAACCCTAAAAGTCTGAATTTTATAACCACAGAAATTTCAGAAACTCGCTAAGCGAAGAAAATTCATAACTTTTTGCTCGAATCTTGGATTTGAGTGATTTCAAATGTTCTGGAAACCTAAGGAAGTCAACTAAATTGTTGATTTAGTTTTGTGATGTTTGAAGCCAGAATGAGAGAGTTATGCTCTATTTTATGAGAGGTGTTGATTCTGTTTTTCAGAATTGACAGCACGGTTGATTTTCCCCATAACTCTCAGCTCGATTGTCGGAATGAGGCAAATGAGCACTTTCTGGAAAGCTTGAGTCATGAGCTCCAACTTTGGTAGTCTAAGGAAAGGCTGATTTTGAGTTTTACAGGGTCAAAAATTTCAAGTTCACCATCTGAAACTGAGAGGTCCTCTGTGCCGTTTCAGAAACTTATTCCTGTGCCTTTTTGCTCATATCTTCTAGCTCGTGCATCGGATAAATCTGTTCTAGTACTTGATGGAAAGGGTGAAACATGAGATAGAACTTTGGTATTCATTTGGAGGACCAGTTTTGAGTCTACAAGGTCCATTTTGTCAGTTTTGTGCACTGTCCGAGTTGCTATTTCAGAATTGGCAGTCTGTAAAGTTTTGAGCATAGTTTCTAGCTCGTGCGTTGGAATGAGCTGAATGAGTACTTGTTGGGAAGACAGCAATACGAGCTACGACTTTGGTATTCGTTTGGAGATTCATCTCTAATGTTTTCAGGGTGAAATTGTATGTTCCATCTGACTGAACCACAATGCACGGTTGCTGTTTGCAGAACCGACTGTCGGTTTCATTTTGGCCATAAACCCTAGCTCGTTTGTCAGATGAGAGCGTATACGTAATTGTTGGAAAGGTAAAACCCAGAGAGAAACCTTTTATATGATTTTGGAAACCCAATTTAAATATTTTCTAGGTCGAAATGCCAGCTGCTCGAACCGAACAAGGAGACGCATATGCTGTCAAATTTGACAGTCCGTCGTGTTTTGGTCATAACTTTCAGCTCGTCCATCGTATGGGGTTGAATGAGAACTTTTTGGAAAGCTTAGATTTTATACCGAAACTTTGGTATTCATTCGAAGGACCAATTCTATCGATTTCCAGGACGAAATCCATGGTTTTGTTGACTGTACCGAAAAGTCAGCACGGTGCAGATTTGAAAATTGGTGAAATGAGACAGTGTTCTTGCATGTTCAGTGAGGATTACCTTGATTTGAGATTATCTTGCTGTCTTGCGTTATAGGTCTTCTCACCGGATGAAGCTTTGAACTTTCATATTAATTTCCATTTGGCATCTCTAAGATTGGGAGGTATTGATTGTTGCATTTCAAACACCCTTTGTACTACCAGTTTTGATGATGTTTGAAACCTCCCATATCGACCTCTCCGTTGACATATCCTGGCTGCGTGACCCGAGCATACCTTTGATATTGTCATTACCGCCCCTTGTGTAATGCGATGAACTTCTTCCTTGAGTTTGATGTGCTTCCGTAAAATGTTGAAACTATGACATTCCTTTTCCATCGGCACATCAACTACTTATAATTGACTTTCCTTGCCGACAAACCTTGCGAATCCAGTTTCGAGAAAGGATAGCCTTATGCTACCTTGTATGACCTATTCTTGCTCAATCAACTAAAATTTGACAGCACGAGTCATATCCACATCTACAACTTAAAATGGTATGCATTGCAATCTCATGTAATTGCATTGCATCAATCATCATGTGCATCATGAATATGCACGAAGCATCACAAATGCATCATAACATGTGCATATGACACGACATTCATGTGTGCACCATATAATCTTATGCATCATGACATGAACATTATTGCATATGCACCATATGAGCTCATCATATATGCATCATGGGAATTGCATCATTTCATGTGCATATACCGGTACATCATGACAAATGCACCATGCCATAATGCACCATAAACATTATGCAAGTGCATCATTACACGAGCATCACCGCATGTGTGTGTTGCATCATCCGGCACTTGCAATCCATGATACTTATGCATCCTCTCACATCAAACCACCGGTGAAACTTAGGTGCATTAATAGATAATCATGAGCGAGATTGCTAGTCCTTCAACCCTTGATAACCTTGTGCTTATGCGATTGTGGTTGCTCAACAAAAATCCTTGCTTTGAGCAACCTAGTACGGCAAAATCCTTGATCTATTTTTCATCATCAAAAACTATTTGTAAAACCTACTGAGCAGGTTCAACATTTCCTTGATACCTAAGTGACTCATAAGATCATCATACAGGTGTTACTTTCCGATTCCAAACTAGGACTTATAGCCTTTTCAGTTTGGAATTCGAAACCGATGGTTTTGTTGCTAAGGAGGAACACGCTTCAACTAGGATTAGAGATCAAGCTATTGACAAGAGGAACACGACGCTAAGCATATACGTTCAGATTTTGCCAAGCACGACACACATGTAGCATGTCTTGTCGTGACTATGTTCTTATGGAAATTGGATGGCACTGGCAATGAGGAATAAGAGTGGTGCTAATGGTCGTCAGCTCAAGTTGTACCTGATGTTGCATTGAGTTTTACACTTCACTTGTTGTTGTACGCTCGCTCCACCGTACCGCAGCTACCGTGATTCGACGTATATGAAGCATCTTGCCTTATCGTAATATTGGACCGTGTTAGGTAGTAGATGGATGATTGTGAAACTGGTGGATTCAGCGCGTTGCGGTGGTGACCCTGTTATGGCTTTTCAAGTGGTGTTATCATCCTGTTTTCCCTACACGAGCATCAATCCTTATATATTCTATAATCATCGTTTGGAGACTAATGATATTCACAAATTTTGATGGCGAGAATGGCACGCAGGGACAATGACCCACCACCACCACCGCCGCCGCCGGTAAACCCCATTGAGAGATATGGGCTTCAACGGAGTGTTATGAGGTCGCAGTATGTTATTAAGTCAGCAAATGGGCAGACACACGCGCAATACAAAGTCAAGGGGGTTCAGTTATCCTTAAATGCGAAGACATACCCGAGTAAGTTGTATGGAACTAGAAGGCAGTAACATCAACCTAATTTTAGGAATGCTCTGGATGAAGTATCATCGGGCTGTGCTTGACATTGATGCTTTCACGGTGAATCTGAATTCTCCTCCGCACGGTCCGGATAGCTTAAAGCTTTCCTACCCTAAGAATTGTACTCCAGCGAGTACATCAAGTTATTGTTGAGGGCTTAAGTGACATTCCAATTGTTCGGGAATTCCCTGATGTATTCCCCGAGGATCTTCCGGGAATGCCTCGTGCACGGCTCCTATCTCAAAGAGACCATTCAAAATGGCACCCAAGGAATTAGCAGAGTTGAAGGAACAGTTGAAGGAACTGTTGGACAAAGGTTACATTAGACCTAGTTCTTCGTCTTGGGGCTGTCCAGCTGCTCTTTGTCAAGAAGAAGGACAAGTCATTGCGCTTATGTGTGGATTACCGACCTCTCAACGCAGTCACTATCAAGAACAAATATCCATTGCCCCGCATAGATATCTTGTTTGATCGCTTGATGGGAGCCAAGGTATTCTCAAAGATTGATTTGCGCTCGAAGCTATCACCGGATCAAGATCGGGCTGAAGATGTGCCTAAGACAGCCTTCTCTACACGGTACGGCTCTGTATGAGTATTTGGTGATGTCTTTTGGATTGACCAATGCACCGGCACACTTCATGTATCTTATGAATTCGGTATTCATGCCCGAGCTTGACAAGTTTGTGGTAGTCTTTATTGATGACATCCTGGTGTATTCCAAGTCCGAGGAAGAGCATGCCGAGCATCTTCGCATTGTTCTCCAAAGACTGCGAGACCACCGAGTTGTATGCTAAATTCAGCAAATGCGAATTTTGGCTTAAGGAAGTTCCATTCTTGGGTCACGTCATTTCGGAGGAGGGCATCTCCGTGGATCCAAGTAAGGTGCGGGACGTACTCAAATGGGAAGCTCCTAAGTCGGTACCACGATTTGCAGCTTCCTAGGCTTGGCTGGTTATTATCGGAGGTTCATCCCGAACTTCTCCAAGATTGCCAAACCTATGACCGAGCTTTTGAAGAAGGAAAAGAAGTTTGAGTGGAGTCGGGCTTGTCGGGAAGCCTTTGAGGCTTTGAAGAAATTGTTGACATCCGTCCCAGTGCTAGCGCAACCGGACCTTGAGAAGCCTTTTGATGTTTTCTCGTGACGCATCGGGCGGAGGTTTGGGCGGAGTTCTCATGCAGGAAGGTCGAGTTGTTGCTTATACCTCCCGGCAACTCCGGAAGCACGAGCAGAATTATCCTACTCATGATCTCGAATTAGCGGCAGTTGTACTCGCTCCGAAGGTGTGGAGACATTATCCGTTGGGTAATCTCGTTCGTATCTACACCGATCACAAGAGCTTGAAGTACATTTTCACTCGGGATGATCTGAATATGAGACAGCGCCGTTGGTTGGAACTGATTAAGGACTATGAGTTGGAAGTGCACTACCACCCCGGGAAGGCTAATGTCGTTGCCGATGCGCTTAGCAGGAGAGCACATTGCAACCTCCTTCGAGGCCACTCGGTCGGTCAAGGATGGGCACTACATCCGAGGTTGTACCCCACGGGTCGCTCTACAACTTGGCTTTGATACCCACCTTGCGAGAAGAAGTGGTTGAAGCGCAGAAAAGGGATACTTGCATTGCTCACCTTAGGAGAAGGATAAAAGAGGGAGATAAGCAGGTCGCATGTTTCCGTGAGGACGATGCGGAGTCGTTTGGTTCAAAGACCGCATCGTAGTGCCGAAAGTTCATGAGCTACGTAAGAAGATATTGGATGAGGCTCACCTAGCCAAGTATGCTATGCATCCCGGCAGCAATAAGATGTACCATGATCTTAGGACGAGGTACTCGGTGGACAAGGATGAGGAGGGAAATTGCTCGCTACGTTGCCGAGTGTGACACTTGCCGACGGGTCAAGGCCGACCATTTGAGACCCGCCGGACCATTGCAGCCACTCGGTGTTCCAGCATGGAAGTGGGATGACATTAGCATGGATTTCATTGTTGGATTGCCCTCCACAGTTCGGAAGTTCGACTCTATTTGGGTGATCGTGGATCGCTTGACCAAAGTGGCACATTTCATGCCCGTGAGCACCCGGTTCACGACTCGGAAGTATGCTCGGTTATACATCGAGCGGATCCTGTGTTTGCATGGTGTGCCCGGAACAATTATTTCCGATCGAGGATCACGGCTTGTGGGACGTTTCGGGAGCAACTTCATGATTCCCTAGGAACGAAATTGATTCGAAGCTCAGCTTATCACCCACAGATCGATGGGCAAACGGAGAGAGTAAATCAGATATTGGAGGACATATTGAGAGCTTATGTTCCGGATCACGACAAGAAATGGGATGAATGCTTACCTTTGGCAGAGTTTGCTTACAACAATAGCTACCAAGAGAGCATTAAGATGGCACCGTTTGAGGCTCTCTATGGCCGCCGATGCCGCACTCCACTCAGCTGGTCCGAGTCCGGTGAGAGAACCATCTTTGGGCCAGAACTTGTGCAACAAGCCGAGGAGCGAGTGTTGGGATTACAAGCAAACCTCGAGGCAGCGAAATCAAGACAAAAGAGCTATGCGGATAAAAGACGCCGACCGCTTGAGTTCAAAGTGGGTGACCTTGTATACCTTCGAGTCTCGCCGACTAAGGGCGTACAAAGGTTTGGCGTGAGAGGCAAGCTCTCACCCCGCTACATAGGCCCCTACCCCATTGTGGCCGGATGTGGTGCGGTTGCTTACAAGCTTGAGCTGCCCGACACTCTCGCCGGTGTGCACGACGTCTTCCATGTTTCGCAGCTGAAGAAGTGTCTCAAAGCACCCGTCGACCGAGTACTGGACGAAGTGGTACCCTTGCAGCCCGATTTGACCTATTCCGAGCGGCCGATCAAGATTGTCGATACAAAGGAAAGAGTTACCCGGCATGACACTCGTAAGTTTTTTAAGGTTCGGTGGAGTCACCACTCCGCAAGGGAGGCTACGTGGGAGTCCGAAGATTTTCTTCGCACCCACTACCCGAAGTTCCCGCTTCAACCTAGAGGTACGCAACTCACCTCCTCCGTGTTTAATGGTAATCTCGGGACGAGATTTCTTTAAGGGGAGGGCTGTGACACTCCGTGTCCTAATTTTTCGAGTTAGCATTTTTAAAACTAATCTCAAGGCTGGATTAACCTACCCAAGAAGTATCATTGACATGCAAAGTGTTTTGGGCACCGAATAAATTCAAAAACACTTTGGTTTGAACTACAATTCAAATTTCTACAACATAAGTATGGTCAACCAAAAATATATGTTGTAGGGCATGTCAAATGAAAAATCTAGGACAAAACCCTACTGGATTTCATCAAGGTTTGATACCCCAAATAAATCAGACAAACTTAGCATTTAAGCCTTTTCTCTGAATTTGCAGAATTAGTCTAGAAAGCATTTTGGGGCAAACTCTTCGTGCATGTCACTTTCTTGAGTTATACTTTTCAACTAAATTATCGCCTTTAATTTTTGAGCTCGAGAAGGCCATGCTTTTGATTTTTCAAAATCGGTTCGGACCACAATTAGAAATTCGGAGGAAAAAGAAAAATACTATGGAATATACTGCGGGACCCACACGTCGGCGCCTTCTTCTCTTTTCCTTCTCCCTCACGGACGACCGCAGCAGGAGTCGATCTCCAGCTGCCTCTCTACGTGGCCGTCTCCCTCCGAGCCCGAGCCCCCACCCGGCACCCCTCACCCGGCCTCCCCTCGCCGCTCCTCCCTCCCCATCTGCTGCTCCCTCTCTTCCTCCCCCACTTGCGCAGCAGCAAAGCAAGCGAAGCTCCACCGGTCGCCATTGTCGCCCTGCACAAAATCGCCGTGCGCCACCGCTCTGCTCACTCCCCGGCCGAACCGAGACGGCCAACGGCTCCGCCTTGCTCTCCCTCATCTTCCTGTGAAGCCTCAACCCAGCTGGCTGTCCGAGCGCGACGAATCGAAGGATTTTCCGTCAAGACGCCATTGCCGGCCACCTCGAGCTTTATCACGAAATTCCCCAAGCACGGTGAGCCATCTCGCTTGGTTCCTCTCCCTGTGTGTGCGCATCTGCGTGTAGAACAACCCTGAACCGTTTCCCCTCTTTTTTATCCAAAGAGATCGTCGGATTTCAGCTTTTCCCCGGCCATCACCCGCCGGCCCGCCCTGCTCGCCCGTCGACCGCCTCCGACACCCAACTCCGCCGCCAACCGACTTGATGCCGCTCTTCTCCATGTTACACTGATGCTCTAGGAACAAACGGAGCTCGATTTGGTGCTTCCTCGACGGCGTACGACCTCGCCGAACGTCGTCGGATCCCGAGCTCACGCGTGCCTCGTCGCCGGCCATACTCCGGTGAGCACCTGACCTTGGTACCCCCACGGATGGATGCGCATCGAACTCTTGCACACACTGATTTTTTATTTGCAATTTTTGGTGCTCACTTGGTCTTGTTCCGGCGAGCCGCCGCCATCTCCGAACGCTCCGGCCACCATGGCCGAGCTGCAGCTCGAGCTGGCCTCGTGGTGCAGCCTGGGCTAGGCGCTGCACTCGCGGCCTGCTTGCCGCGCTGGGCCGCGCGCCGTCCGTGGGCCGCGCACGTGAGCTGGGCCTTATTGCCACAGGCTGGCCCATGAACATGCACTCCCTTTTCCTTTTTCCCAAAATTAATTAAAATATCAGAAAAATGAGTAAACTTCAAAAATTCATATCTTTTGATCCAGAGCTCGAAAAATTGCAAACCAAAGTTTGTTGGAATCCTTGAGACTTGTACTATTTAATGGTGCAGTTAGATTTACATTATCAGAGGCAAATTAATTGAGCTAATTTCCTTTTTGGAGATTTAAGATTATGGCTTAATTAATTATTGGATTGCCCCAAATTATGAAGCCTAATTCAGTTATTATCTATAACATGTGCTTAAGAACCAGAGGCAATTTAATTGCTATTTTTCCTAGTTTTGCTAGCAGTTATTGGATTATTTCCTTGCACATGTGATAATGATTTAAATGCTTCATGGGAGTTGATGAAGGAGATTAAATTAAATAATCACCTTAAATCATTTTCACCTCGCTGGACACCAAGTTAATTTATACTCATGAATTACATGTGATTGATGAAATCCGCACGTATTCCGTAAAATATTCGAGTATCATGTTTTTATCAAAAATTTACACATCACATTTACATCATGTAGCTGCGGTGGTGAACGTGGTAACCGGCGAGGAGGAGCCGAAGCTGCTGCTATTGTTGACCCAACCGTTCAGGGTCAAGCTCAAGGCAAGCCCCGGTGCACAACCTTTTAATTTAAGTATTTTATTTTCATCACTATGCTTGTAGGTCCGTATTGTGCATTAGGTCTACAGGAGTTGTGATGAAAACCCTAGCATGCAGTAGGATCCTATTTATCCTGGTTCGCTTGCCCTACGTTAGATGCTTGCATAAATAGGGCGATGATCCGTCGAGTGGTACGGAGACCACTCGTAGATAGGACATTCACTTTTGGACACGATGCTAAGTATTGAGAAGAGAATGGAAATTGGAGGCCGGACGGGCAACTAGGTGGAAAGGGAAGGACTGAAAGAGTCTTCAAGGTTGTAGCCCCGTCTGTGCACACAAGGACCGCGTCGTGTCCGGCCCATGTGGATAAGTTTGAACGTACTCGCTTGCATGCTGGTGTTGATGGGCCCGATAAACCGACGTACCTATGGTGGTCGTATGTTAGAGAGATACCCTACTCCCTTGGTTACTTGGCAGGAATTTGGGAGGAGAGAAGGGAGCACTCTACTCACGGATGACGTCCGGGACGGCATCGCGTGGGGACCCTTCTCGGGGAGCTAGGCCCGACTAACACTACGAGTGCCGGCTGGGAAAGGTTGTCTCATGCGGCTTCCGGGAAGCGCGTATGTGACGTGCGATCAAGTTTCTCTGCAGGATGTAAATCGATTCGAATCGCTGTCCCTCACGAGTAACGAGTACCACTTGTCCTCGCGCCGGAACGTAGTAAGAAGAGAAATATTGATGATGATGATTATGATTAATTTGCTGTATTGCTTAATTACTTGTTTGGGAAACATGTAATGCAGTAGCTTAGTGCAAATTAAATTTATTCTTTCTTGCAACTCAATTAAAGCTGCTAAAAGATGAAAGTAAGGATTCACTTGTAGGCCAGCTTAGTGCTTAATGTATCCTACCCCCCGGCCTTTGCATGTCTAGGAGTCGGCTGTAGATGGCCACTTTGACGGGTCGGTCTTGCCGAGCTCTAGTTGCTCGGGGCTTTGCTCTATGTGGTTTTCGAGAGGACCCTATGGGACAGGATCTCGACGTCGGCGATGACGTCCGGCAGGAGGAGACTCGGGTGACGGCCACTACACTTGGGAGTGGTGCGGCCCGGATGAATAGAGGAGTTGATGTGCCGGTAAGATGTTCTAGGGCAAGGACATCTGTCTCTCGCCGGGTGCCCGTGATGTTTCGCCGAGAGTGCGATTGTATCTTATTTGCTTCCATTTGTTTAGTTGTTTTCCAAACTTATTAGCTTCGATGCTTTCAAGACTCTAATGTACATTTGTACTTGGGATGAATGTAAGAGACTTGTACTTATATTCATTGTGCTATGCTTATGTTGTATGTTGTAATATCGGGTATCACAGCGCGTGATGCCACCCATGATGATCCCGGAGATAGAAACACCTCTTCGTGAGGTGGGTCCATCACTAAGGATGACGAAGGATTTCAGGAACCAGCTAGAGAGGTGAACATGATCTATGGAGGCCCGGACGCATATGAGTCGAAGCGGAAGCAAAAATTGGCGTTCGGGAGGTTAATGCTCGTTGCTCCCGCAACTCGTTGGCATCTCTTAAGGTCACGCGGAAAGAAACACGTGACCGCGGGAGAGCCAAGGGTTTAAGTCACTTGCACTATTTAACCAAATAATCCACATCCAAGTACAAGTACTAGATATGTATTATAAGGTGGGTCATGAATATCCGCAAGCGGACGGATAACCCGTTGTAGCATTTCACCCGAGAGTATTCAAGGGTATCGTATTTATATTTTCCCAAAGGAAGACATGGTTGATAAGAGTACTTATGTTCATGGTGTTACAAAAGAATGATGAAGTATTCACATTCCAATGCAGGGGTTAGGAGCAATAAGTTGAGGATAGTGTGACACACACCAAGGCGATGCATTCTCTTATAAAAGGGATAGAGGCGATCCTAGATAAAGCTAAACTAGACTAGCAGACCACTACTCCTAATGATACAACATTCATATGAGTGCGCAGCTTCTACCTAACATCCAAGATCATGCAAGCGCAAGCAAGCGTCTAATGCCTAGGCATCATCGGGAGATCCGTCTTACGCGAGGTCCGCCTCGCGACCCGGCTTTTTAGACTCCTATGCCATGCCCGAACGTGGAGGATTACTTTGGATGACAAGGCTGTCACTTCTTGTCACCTACCTCTACAAACCGTGGGACACGAAGCACATTCAACGGTGGGTAGATAACCCCAAGCACCGTGCCGGCGTCACTAACCACAACTCTAGATCCCTCGAGGCACCGACATGGTGGTAAATCTAGAGCACCCTTGCGGGACGATGAACCCGAAGCCTATTCATAAGAACACTAGCCTAACTAGCATAAGCTAGACGAAAGGATCAAAGCTAGCACTAAGTCATGTAGAGTGCTTGCCGCTCAAGAATGAGCGACGAACGGCAATTAATCAAGTAAGATCGGGAGTAATCGGTGATCAAGTATGAACGAACGAAGAACATTCGATATGAGTTCATCTTCTATTAATGAAGAACGAAGAACGAACGACGAACTTATATGAACGAACGATGAACGATCAAACAAGATCATGACTACTCTATAAAGCTCATGACAAGGATATGAACGAAAGTATTCCATAGATGAATGATCAAGTCTCATAAAGAGAGGATACAAGAGCTATACCCAATTCTCCACAAGACTTTGGGAGCAATGAGGCAGCCCACTACTAAGCCTAGCACTACCTAGAAAGCCTCTAAACTTCTAGTGTGAGGAGAGAATGATCCTTGTGTTGTTGTGTGTGTTAAGGAGGGGGGTACCCCTCCTTATATAGGCTTGAAAGGTCGGCTCCCGGAGGCGGTTTCGTAGGTCGGTGGCATTTAATGCGCGTGGAACCGACCTCCGCAGGCGGTGGGCAAACCGCCGCAGAAAAGTGGGCCGGGGGGCCACCATGACGGTTCGGCCGAACCGCCTTGTTGGTTCGGCCGAACCGCCACCGGCCCCTCCCGGGCCGGGCTTTGGCGGTTGGCTCCCCCACCGGATGTTGGTCTTTGATCCAGGTGCGTGAGGCCTTATTTGTGTTGGATTTCGTGGTCGTTGGCCTTTTATCTTGGAGTTGATTCCCGCGGCGAAGTGGAAGTTTTGTAAAAGTGTTGATTTGTCGCCTCGGGCCCGGAATTCATCATTTTCCACCCGCACACTAAAAATCTAGAGGTACACGTGGAACTAGGTTATTTCTAAGTAAAATGCATGCAAGACATGCCTAGTCCTTCTCATTTATTTGACTAATTGACTGGTCGAAATTGGTCCGTAACGACCGTCAACAAGCTCCCCAAGCTTACCCCTTGCTCGTCCCGAGCAAGTAGTAGAACTTTAGGTTGTTGATCAGAGTTGCTACAATGCCTACTTCTCAAAGGTACCAAGTGTATAACAAAGATACTCATCCTTGAGTTGAATAAGTTGGCAATGGTGACTCACCCTTCCCCTTAGTCCTCATGGGGCTTTGTGCTTTTCACTTTACCTTGGGCGGTTGAGAGAGAGAACGGTGTATAGAGCATTTATTTTCTCTTCCCTTGTCTTGCTTTTTATTCTCCTGACGTTTTCAAAAAATATTTTTTTTTTTTTTTTTTTTCAAGTAAAACCACGTTCCACAAGTGATGCTCTCGAATCGCTCTAATGGTGTTTATATTCCTCACCAAGGCATGTGTATTGCCTCATCCTACATCTAATAGGCTTTTGTGGAGCTCAAGGTAGGGTATGAAATGAGGCATACTTGCATTCATATTTTTGCGAAACCAAAAGAGTGGATCCATGGAGATAGCAAGTCATACAATCGTAGATCAAGATGTGCAAGTGTGAAGATGATGGTGGTGGTGTATTTGACTACTCCTCTTTTTGTTTCACCTCTTTTTATTTTGGATTTTGGGCATGGCTATCTTTTTCTTCTTTCTTTTTCTATGCTCGAAATGAGAGCAGCATCTTTTTCTTGCTCATCTTTTGTGAGCCTTATTTTCTTTTTCTTTTGCATAGCCATGCCTTCTTTTGATATTTTAAGAGAGGTGATAAAATGTGAGGAGTGTCTTTATTTTGGGTGGATGGCATGACATGTTGCTAACTTCCGGTGTAGAAGTGTAGCATATGAGGTGGAGTGTGTACGTGATCTTGATCATGAGAGTATGAAAAGCATCTCACTAGGGTCACACAATTTTGATAAAGCTCAATGAAGTAACAAGTAGCAAATGAGTAAGGTTTTCAAGGGAAATTTGCATATGGCTTTGGTAGGAATTTATCATCACTTGGGAACTTATAGATTTTGCAATTTTTGGGAACAGAATTCGGAGATTTTAAGCTCAACTTAGGACAAGATCATAGCAGCTCTTTTTACCATATCATCATCTCACAACAACTTAGGTGCAGCTCAAGCATGTGCAGCCCACAAGTTTCAGTGTTCTAAGCAAGTTTTGCTAGCCACCAAACTCAAAACTAGGAGAGTTCTAAATTATAGACTAGGCACATGAGAGAAATAAAACAGAGCAACTATTCATCATCTCAACATAGAAAGACTAGCAACATACTTGCAGCGTATAAAAGGGAACTAAGCTACTTCTTTGTTCTTTTTAGTTTTATCATTTTTATTTTGTTTTTCATATGAGAGGCAAGAACAAGCAAAAACAAGAGACAATAAAGGATACAAGTTGCGATACATGATACCTTAGCGGGGGTGCTGCCCCCCCAAGCTTGTTCTTGCTCATGGGTTTGGTGGAATGAACCCCATGTGACGGAAGTAAGCCAAAAGATCGGCTCGTTGTTGCTCCGTCATGTTGGTGAGGGCGGTGAGCTGGGTGTCGGTGCGCTCTTGCCATTGATGAGTTTGCAAGATGTGTTGGTTGAGCGCATACTCGGTGTCTTCCGCCGTGGTTTGGAGTCTTCCCATTTGTGAGGAGAGGTTGTTCATCTCCCGCACAAAGTTGTAGCCTTGGGCTGATCCGGAGTCGGTGGAGTGTTCCTCCCATTGTTGTTGTGGAGAAAACAGCCCCGGGCCATATCCCGGAGTTTGCCACGCCGATCCCCCGGCCATGTGAGGTGGCGGGGCTGGGTACCCACCGGGAGAAAACCCGGGGTGGCTGTACCCCGGCTCGCCATGAGTCGTGGGGTGCGGTGTGGGCATCTCGGAGGTAGATGGTTGTTCCGATCCGTGCGCCCCTGCGAGAAGATACACTCCCGCGAGACCGCTGCGCTTCTTGGAGCTCAATGGTTAGATTTTTGAGAGTATACAAACGAAGGTCCGGGTTAGGTAACCGAAACTCGTTTGCATATCCCACAAAATAATATATGAGGGAATCGTTCGGACCATTCTTAAGAGAGTGACCTTGAATAAGATAATCTTTATTTATAAGAGAGCGAGGTGTAGCAAGGTATTCAACATTAGCATCATGTAAAGCTCCCACCCGCATGGCAATTCGTGTCACTAGAGAGGTACATTCAATTGGTCCTATCGTCCCAAGATTTTCTATCCATTGGCAAATCATGGCTTTCACGGGAGCAATCTTAATCTTATCGACCGCAGCAAAAAGAATTTTTAGCTCATCCTCGCAAGCACACCCGAATATCACTCCTTGGAAAAAGAGTGATAGCAATCCACATGTGCATAAAACGCAAGGTAGGATGATGGATGTGATTAGTTCTAGGTCGCACGCAACTAGGAAGACCCGTAATCCTTTCCCAAAAAGCATGCTTTGAAAACCGAGGAAGGGCACCATCCAAGTCGGTATTGCAGCGAGTATTAAAGCCAAGAAGAGTGCTAAGTTCTTTCCAAGTCAAACGGTAGGATTCACGGAAAACCGAAAAGAAATTCCTTCATCTACCGTTTGTAGGGTGCATAAAAACTGAAGTGTAAGCAAGCGGGAACCCGGCTCATTTACACTAGCAAAATCTGTCCACCCTAAGGCTTTAAATACTTGAGCAAATTCAGCATCCATACCTATTTTGTGCAGCAGCTCCGTGTCAAATGCTCGCGTAGGAGCAAAGAGACGGTGTTGGAGAAGCGTGTAGGTGCGCGTCTCGTGCTCGCCCACTAAGTCGAGGTCGGTGTCGGTGAGGAGACGATGCTCGATGTTGCCCTCTTGCCCTTCTTCCTCGACTTGTGGTGGTGAACTTGGCGGTGACTCGACTACGGGGCGTGCGCGGGTGCTTCGACGTAAAGAGCTTGAACTTGAGCGTGAGCTCAAGGACCTCTTGATTGACCCGAACAGCCTTCTTGGCACCGGTCATGGCTGCACACAAAGAGAGCAAGAATGCAAGAACAAAAATTCCGAACGGGTCATGTGAGGGAAAAAATCAAATTAGCGACACCGTCGGTTGTTCATGTGAGCAAGAAATCGCAACTCGAGAAAACCAAACAAAAACAAATCAAACCAAAAACTAGACAAGACACCAAGAGCAAAAGATTTATGCAGAACTTTTAGGCAATGAGCAAGTGAGGACAATGGAAAACTTGAGAGTAATGAGAATGAAGTGAGTGAGGAGTGGAAATGATAGTGTGAGAGGGGGAGAGAGCTCCGGCCAGGCCACCTCTACTTATAGCTCACGAAGTAGCCGTTTTTGAGCGTTAGGAGGGGCATATGACCGTTGGGAAAAGGACAGACCGAGCAACGGTCATGGCAGCTTCGGCCGAACCAAGGAGGTGGGTTCGGCCGACCTGCCGTGGGTCCCTTTTGCTCCCCCTTTTGGCCCATAGCTCCCAACGGCCAAATGATCATTGACCATGGTTGCTACGTCCGGATATTCCTCGTAAATTTTTGCTCAAGAAATCCAAAGAAAGTTGCCTCAAATTCAGCTTTATTCGAAAAATCAAATCTCGAGAAAAAGTGTTGGAGAAAATTCCAACATGCAAAAATTGTTTTTGGATTTTGTATAAGGATACAAGGGTTGTCCAAAAGTTTCAAACAAAGTAGGAAAATTTGGACGTAAAAGGATTTTGGTTTTCAAATTTTCTATGCATGGCGAGTGAGAAAAAAAATCAAATATGCTGGCGGAAAATCCAAATAAATGAAATGAAAATTATCTTGTGATAAAATAGAATATGCAGGGAGATGCATGTGGTGGAAAACAAAAATCAAAAGAAATCGAAAGATAATACCGATTTATCCCGTCGACCAGTGGCTTTGCCATTTTAAGTCCGGCGAGCGAGGACTTCTCCATTTCTTTTCATCCTTGTGGTGCAGTGCCCTTTCCCCGGAGAAGAGGATGAAGATGGCTGCACCTTCTTCACTTGCCACACTTGTTTGGTCTTTGTTGATGTAGGTGGCTTTGTGTCTTGAAGGACTCGGCTTCTTGGCCCATAATCCCGGCCTTGCCGTTGCAGTGCTTCTTGGGTTGGTACCATGACGGATTCTCAATTTTGTCAAGTTGCTTCCAAAAGGCGACGAGACTATCCGTCTTTCTTGGCGTCACTTCAACTTCACGGATGTTTGAGGGATTTGGCCCATACTTGATCTTGATCATTGAGCATTGTTCTTTTCTTGGTTGGAACTCAAACTTTTCCTCCTTCCCATTGATGTGGAATCGGATTTCTCCATTCCCAACATCAATTTGGGCGTTTGCGGTGCCGAGGAAGGGACGTCCCAAAATGAGGGGCGTGTTCTTGTCGATATCCATCTCAAGCACCACAAAGTCCACCGGCATGAAGTTGCCTCGAATTTTTACCGGCACGTCTTCGGCTATTCCCGCGGGGTAGCGGACCGAAGAGTCTCGCCAATTGCAACCTCATTGGTGTAGGAGTCAAGGTTGTGTAGCTCAAACGATCAAAGACTTCTTTGGGCATCACGCCGACGCTTGCCCCAAGATCACATAAGGCCTCGGTCGAAGTGGTGTGCCCCAATGGAACATGATATTGTGGGGCAGCCAGTGGTCCTTCTTCTTTTCTCGAAGCCGATTGAGTATAGCTGCGCTACACTCCTCTCGTGAGCTTGACCATTTCCTCGTTGGGTAGTGGCCTCTTGTTGTTGAGGATGTCTTTAAGGTAGCGTGCATATGTGGGCACCTGCACCATGTCCAACAATGGCACGTTGACATGAATCCTTCTGGATGGTCTCGACGAATCGAGCAAATTGTTCATCCTCCTTTGGCTTCCTCGTTTCGTGAGGGAATGGCAAAAAGCTTGTGTCTTGAAATTCAATTCCATTCTTCCCTTCACTTGGCTTCGGCTTCTTCTTCTTTTTCTTTGGTAATAGAAGGGCTTTCCTCCTCCAGGTCGTTCCTCGTTCTTCTTTGCTGCATGGTTAGGATATGGCGGATCCCGAGTGGATTTTCCTCCCCTCGTGGTAACCGCATTAACATTTTCCAAAGAAGACTCGGTTGCCCCGGATCTTCCTGCAATTAGAACCAGGAATAAGAGCAGCTAGCTGAGCAACTTGGGTTTCAATCATTTTATTAAAGCTCACCTGATTTTTGAAAGCAGAGGAGAAACCTTCTATTTGTGCAGCTTATGTTTTCTAAGACTTTATCATTGGCAGCAAGCTTTTTGTTGATAGATTCGTTAATTTTAGCTTGGCCATAAACCAAATCTTTCAAGGAAGGTTGATTATTGTTAAAGCCGTAAAAATTGTTACCTCCTTGATATGATGGTCGGTTTTGGTTGTACCCTTGTCCTCCGTTTGGACGATACCCGTTGTTGTTGTTCATGTAGAACACCTCTTCATGGGTATGGGGGCAATCCTTCCCCATATGGCCGTTGTTCCCGCACTCCTCACACGTCATGTGTGAGTCCAATGCATGAACACCACCATTTGCGTTGTGTTCGTCCAAGCGTTTTATGAGGAGGTCAACCTTGGCGGACAAAGCATGTCCACCTCCTTGACAGGGTGTACGCCTCTTGCGCGTGTTTGGAGTCGATCATCGCTCCACCCTTGATTGGAGACCATCTTCTCTATGAGTTCTTTTGCTTGGGCAATAGTTTTGGAGAAGAAGGCTCCTCCAAGCAGCGGCATCCATATGTCCACGGGTTGTTGGTGTCAACCCGTTGTAGAAGTGTTGAAGAATGAGCCATTCCTCCATCCCATGGTGAGGGCAGGCCGTAATGTATTCTTGAAGCCTTTCCCATGCCTCGGCATGGATTCGTTTGTCGCTTGCCGGAAACTTGCAATTCTTCCACGAAGGGCATTGGTTTTGCCCATCGGGAAAAACTTGGCGAGGAACGCCGTGGAACATTTGTTCCAAGTGTCAATGCTTGCACGATTGGCATAAAACCACCGTTTCGCCTTCCCAAGGAGGGATAGGGGAAACAAAGCGGAGTTTGATAGCATCTTGGTTGGCTCCGCCGTGGCCGATGTGTTGCATATTTCCAGGAACCGTTGGAGATGAGAGTTGGCGTCCTCTGAGGCCTTTCCACAAAAGGGAATGGCTTGCACCATAGTGATGAGGCTGGACTTGATGTCAAGTCCCGCAGCACCAGCCGTCGACGTTGGGCCCAATGGGCACATTGGCGACGGAGGGCGCAGAGTAGTCACGAAGGGTCCTTTCAGCCATGAGTGTTGAGGTTGATGGTGCGGAAGATGCGGGCTCGCTTGTCGTGGGTTCTTGAGGAGAGACAACGACGCGAGGTCGAGTCTTTCTCGCAAGAGCCTCGGGATTATCAACGAAGTTTTCCGGCAAGTCGAATCCACGCATGCACCATCCTCGTTTTCACCTTTGAGAGAAAACAGATCAAGGTTAGCCTCGCAAGGGCAATGATTAAATCATCATCAAGTGTAATCATGAACATTCATTGTATTCTTATTAACCAATGTCTTCCCCAGCAACGGCGCCGTAAATGCTTGTTGGCATCTCTTAAGGTCACGCGGAAAGAAACACGTGACCGCGGGAGAGCCAAGGGTTTAAGTCACTTGCACTATTTAACCAAATAATCCACATCCAAGACAAGTACTAGATATGTATTATAAGGTGGGTCATGAATATCCGCAAGCGGACGGATAACCCGTTGTAGCATTTCACCCGAGAGTATTCAAGGGTATCGTATTTATATTTTCCCAAAGGAAGACATGGTTGATAAGAGTACTTATGTTCATGGTGTTACAAAAGAATGATGAAGTATTCACATTCCAATGCAGGGGTTAGGAGCAATAAGTTGAGGATAGTGTGACACACACCAAGGCGATGCATTCTCTTATAAAAGGGATAGAGGCGATCCTAGATAAAGCTAAACTAGACTAGCAGTACCACTACTCCTAATGATACAACATTCATATGAGTGCGCAGCTTCTACCTAACATCCAAGATCATGCAAGCGCAAGCAAGCGTCTAATGCCTAGGCATCATCGGGAGATCCGTCTTACGCGAGGTCCGCCTCGCGACTCCGGCTTTTTAGACTCCTATGCCATGCCCGAACGTGGAGGATTACTTTGGATGACAAGGCTGTCACTTCTTGTCACCTACCTCTACAAACCGTGGGACACGAAGCACATTCAACGGTGGGTAGATAACCCCAAGCACCGTGCCGGCGTCACTAACCACAACTCTAGATCCCTCGAGGCACCGACATGGTGGTAAATCTAGAGCACCCTTGCGGACGATGAACCCGAAGCCTATTCATAAGAACACTAGCCTAACTAGCATAAGCTAGACGAAAGGATCAAAGCTAGCACTAAGTCATGTAAGATGCGCTGCCGCTCAAGAATGAGCGACGAACGGCAATTAATCAAGTAAGATCAGGAGTAATCGGTGATCAAGTATGAACGAACGAAGAACATTCGATATGAGTTCATCTTCTATTAATGAAGAACGAAGAACGAACGACGAACTCATATGAACGAACGATGAACGATCAAACAAGATCATGATTACTCTATAAAGCTCATGACAAGGATATGAACGAAAGTATTCCATAGATGAATGATCAAGTCTCATAAAGAGAGGATACAAGAGCTATACCCAATTCTCCACAAGACTTTGGGAGCAATGAGGCAGCCCACTACTAAGCCTAGCACTACCTAGAAAGCCTCTAAACTTCTAGTGTGAGGAGAGAATGATCCTTGTGTTGTTGTGTGTGTTAAGGAGGGGGGTACCCCTCCTTATATAGGCTTGAAAGGTCGGCTCCCGGAGGCGGTTTCGTAGGTCGGTGGCATTTAATGCGCGTGGAACCGACCTCCGCAGGCGGTGGGCAAACCGCCGTAGAAAAGTGGGCCAGTGGGGCCACCATGACGGTTCGGCCGAACCGCCTTGTTGGTTCGGCCGAACCGCCACCGGCCCTCCCGGGCCGGGCTTTGGCGGTTGGCTCCCCCACCGGATGTTGGTCTTTGATCCAGGTGCGTGAGGCCTTATTTGTGTTGGATTTCGTGGTCGTTGGCCTTTTATCTTGGAGTTGATTCCCGCGGCGAAGTGGAAGTTTTGTAAAAGTGTTGATTTGTCGCCTCGTGGCCCGGAATTCATCATTTTCCACCCGCACACTAAAAATCTAGAGGTACACGTGGAACTAGGTTATTTCTAAGTAAAATGCATGCAAGACATGCCTAGTCCTTCTCATTTATTTGACTAATTGACGGTCGAAATTGGTCCGTAACGACCGTCAACAA
>JAUNZO010004670.1:0-76489 GCA_031894775.1 Chloris gayana | reverse complement strand
GAGTTATGCAAAATTTAACTCTTTCTTACTACTGAATTATAAAACTCAGTATTACTTTAATTTCCATCTGAAAACAGCCATATTTCAGACCGCTTTTTCTTTCACAAAAGCATAACGGCTTATTCTTATGACCGTTAAGTCATAATTAACACAAATAACAGATCATTAACTTCCTTATGGCTGTTAGGTCATAATTGCATAGTTACGACATAGGTTATTAACAATAAAAAATCCATCGGGCCTCTCAAAATAGCCCAATAACTTTTCAGCCCCGGGCCCATCCCGGTGTCTATAAAAATAAACGAAAGGTCGACCTAGGTCAACCCTGCTCTCGAAAGCTCATACGCGCCTGCCATTCGCCTTTGTCCTTTTGCTCTCTTTTTCCACATTAACCAATCTGAAGTTTTCCTTTTCCATCTCTCAAGATGGGCAAGAAGAAATCCACCACCATCCCCGCGTCTTCTTCCTCTCGTTCCTCGCAATCGGCTTCCTTTTGGTATCCAAGACCTTGGTAGCAGCAAGGTCACCGAAACCTCCCTCAACGAGGCGGTTCGTGACGGATATCTTCCTCCTCAACCCATTCTGAATTGGAGCGTCCCTTCCATTGGCCAAATCCCATGGGGAATAGATGATTCTCAACAATTAGTTTTCAAGGCTTTTTTTCCTTCGCGGCCTTGATCTCCCTTGTTGTTCCTTTTTCGAGAGGACTTCTTTTCTTTTATGGATGGGAGTTAGTGAACCTCAACCCTAACTCCATCCTACAAATTGCTTTTCTCATCCATCCGTGTGAAGCTTTTCTTGGAGTTCTCCCCCATTTCAAGCTATTCCGAGTACTGTTCCAAATTCGCCCACTTCCTTCATCGGACCGCCAAGCTGCAGTTGGCGGAGTAGGAATCCAATGTCTGGAACGTAGATGAATACTTTTCTCTGTCCTTGAACAAGAGCATAGCCCATTGGAAAAACGGATGGTTTTTCTGCGACAATCCCCGACCAGCACTTCCCGCCTTCGAGCGCTAAGATAGCCAAGAATTTCCCTACCGCAGAGACTAGGGAAAAGCTCAAAGAAGACAATGAAATTCTTGCGCTCCTGGCTTGCATTAAATACTTGAAGAACGTCGGAGGTGTTACCGCCGAGACAGTTCTCCGGAGCTTCATAGTGCGGGGAGTTGAACCTCTCAAAAGGCAAGAGCATCCAGCTTGGTGCTTTGACGAAGACACCGCTATGCCTTTGGATGGAACCCCGGTTCTCGACAAAGAGCGATTAGAAGCTCGCATCAAGCAAATGCACCAGCCAAAACCAGATCTATCCGGATGCACAAGAGTGGGTCTAGCCTTCAGCTCATGCAATCCTCGTGATCCTGTAAGTATCTCTTCTGTTTCTTCAAATCTTTGTCGCTTGTTACCATCATTTTTTACGGAAACTCAATTTTTACAATTGCAGAAAATGGATAACTACAGGAGTCACCCTCCTCTTCCTCCCAATGATACTTGGGGAGAAGATTACGCCAATAATACCGATCCCCTGGCTGTTCAAGCTGGTCCGACTCGGAGGCCTTCGGACCGGTCCTTTCCTCTACCTCCCAACATTGCTCCAAAAATCACCAAGTCCGGGACCGTGGTTCAAGCACCTAGTACAAGAAAACGTACTACTTCCTTGACCATTGGCAGACCTGCTACTTCTTCCGCTGCTCCCGGCGATACTCATTCGGAGGCACAAAAGCTCGAAGATCAACGACGCGAAGAAGAAGCCGTCGAAAGGGATCGCCGAGCAGCTCCGGCCATTCTTGAAGCTTCATTGAGAAAGACTCAAGGTACTTCTTCCTCGGTCGATCCTTTATCTAAAGCCCCCAAAAGGTCCCGGTATGGCCACCGGACCGGTCCCAATGATGCTTGGGGAAACAGTTCCAACTCCGCAAGTCAATCCAGACGGAAAAAGCTGCAGAAAGAAGTGGTGGGGACACCCAAGGTCCTCCCAAAAAGATTAAGACCGCCACCGGCTTCAAGAAAGCTTCCTCGTAAGTCTTTTATATCATTAATTCTGTTTTGAATTGTCCTTACCCTAGTCTCATTACTTCTGCTTCTTTTCACAGGATCCCTTCTAACTTCCAAGCTAGCATAGCTAGTTTTTTGAGAAGTAAAGTTTCTTCCATTGCTCCAACCGGTGGTGTTTCTGCTTCAACTCGCTAGCGTATCTCGGACCGGTACTTGCTCCTCTTTCCTCATCTCCGATCGGTAGTAATCCCACTACCACTCCTGCTGCTTCGATCCACGAGAATCTCAAAGTGCGGCACCCACAAAGGAACTCCCCGCCGCCTCACACACGTAAGCCGAAGAGCGGGCTACCGTCGAAAGCTCTTCCTCCGACAATCCTCCCTCCCAAACCACCTTATTCCGGATTCCTCCAGAGCTATCACTGGGACCGGTATGGACGGAAGAAATTCCTCGCCGGCCTAGGACAACATGCAAATTGTGACATCCCTTCCGGGACACCCGGGAATCGGTACGGAGGGACACTTGGCGAAGCGAGTTACAACAGAAACCTCATCTCATACAAGCCGAATATATACATCATGGTATAATACAACCATGTTTTCAAAATACAAACATTCGTGCAGCGGAAAATATAACATTATTGAAGTTTAACATCCTACGAGTATTCAGCAGAAGCTTGTTCTATTGTACAACTCAAAAGACTTCAAACGAAACAACGTGATGCACCGAGCCCTTCGTACATCACGGTCCTCTCTCTTCATGGCGTGGGGATACGTTCCCACCGAAGGGAACCTCCCTCCGGACATTGCTCCTCTTCGGGGAAGCTGCCATACAAGTCGTGGAAGTACGACTCGTTCCCCGAAAGATAACGAACAAACCCCGAGTATTCTAATACTCAGCAAGACTGACCCATCAACATGGCACGCTAAGGCCGACGCCTAGAATGCAAAGGCTTTCTAGCTGTGGGGTTTACTCCTTTGCGAAAAACAGCATTAAAGGGTGGGTCCTTACTTTCGGTATTTTAGCTCACGTTATGTTCATTAGCCTTGATGTTTGCACCCTATCACTATTTCCAATCAAGTTCTCAATCAAGATAAAATAGATCATTACTCCTTCCATATCTCATCTTCATCTCCATATAATTTACTACGATGTGACGAGCTAAACAAGCGGTACTCATTACTGCGAGGGACAGCGATTCGAATCAATTTATACCAGTGGCGAAACCCGACTACACGACGTATACACATCACACCGATCGTATACGACAACCTTTCCCGCTAGCACCGACAGCAGACTAGCCATTTCCAACTCCCCGGGAGTATGGCGAAGCCACGACTTCCTTCGTGGTCGACCCATCTCCCTCCCGTGAGACTATCCTCTCACTAACAACCGATAAAGAGAGCCGGCTACGCTACATCTCCGGGACGATAGGGTACATCAGCTTGCTGGGCCCATGATACCAGCATGTAGTACGGTACGTTCAAACTTGTTCAACTAAGCCGACAACGGTACGGTCCTTGACCAGACACGAGACGGGGCTACCACCTTGCAAGACCTCATCTCCGTCTTGCCCTTTCTCCTACGGGGCCCGTCCGGTCTCAACTTCATTAACACTCTCATCCTCTTTAGTGTCAACACAAACCCCTTAAAGCCTCCATGCTTTAAGTGCCCTAACCATCTATCGTTGCCACTATGTATTAAGCTTAGCCTCTATTGAGCTACCTGTACCAAGTATAGAATAAACAAACGGAAACCTACCATAATGCAACTAGGGTGTCAATCATTCCCTAATACTTAATGCACAAACATAAGCTGTACTATGTGATAAAGTAAAATATTTAAAAACATAGGTAAGATGCACCGGGGCTTGCCTTGATTCCGTTCGAAGTTAGCTTCCTCGGCGGTCGGGTCGATTTCGAGATTCCGGCTCGACTCGCCCTCGGGTGGAACCTCGATCACTTTAGAACCTAGTCGACCAAGCAATGCGTTGCGAATCACAATCATGTATGCATGAATGCTCATGATGGAAGTATGCAAGGATTCATTGATTAAGTCCAATAAGTAATAATTAACAATTAATGCTTAATCACCTTAGTTAATTAATAAATTAAGGATAAGTATGTTCATTAAGCACTAATTAACAAGTAATTATGCTGATTAATGAGTGCTTAATCAAGGTCATTATTTGTTAATTGGTTCTGTTCCTTAATTACTTAATTAAGTTCACTAATTACTTAGGTTTAATAATTAATAAATTACTCCTGTTTATTAAGCAATAAACAAATCATTACTTTAAGTGATGAAAGGTTAATAAATTGTGATCACATAAAATAATGCAGTTTAAGTTTAATTTTGGAAAATAAGTTTCATAATTAATTTCGTCTGCAGTATCTCCTTCATCAAATAAAATTATTTTTCATAATTAAACATCTTATTAACATAAAATAATAGCCTTTCTCTAATCAAAGAGAGTGATTAATTACTAATTATAAAATAAATTTACTCAAAACAAATATTTTATTTCACAAATAAATAGATCTTATTTTTCTGAATCTAACAAACTTGGTTTGACATTTTTATGATTTTTAATGAATTTTCTACGAATTTTTGAAATTCGAAAACCTTTCTGTGCCACACGCGAGGCCACGGGGTTGACCGCACGCGATCCGGACGTGGCCACACGCGATCCCTCCCGCGTGTGGCCCACGGTGTGGCACCACCGTGGCGGCGGGCCAGCGGCGGCGCGGCCACCGAAGACGGCCGGGCTTGGCCCAAAGCTCGCCGCGGACGGTCCTACGGACTCTACTCGATGTGGCAAATCTTCCGGTGGAGATGCGCGCACATGATCTCGACCAGGAACTAAGCAACGGCGAGAGGCGACCACGGCGGAAGCTCCGGCCATGGCGCGAGCTCGCTCTCTCGGATGAAAATTGGGGAAAACGAGTCGGGGAGCTCCTACGGAGCATGCGCAAGCCCGTCATGAAGAGCTAGGAACATGAGCACGCGCGGAAAGGGGTGCTCACCGTGGAAGGCGGAGACGGCGGCAACCGGACTTGCGGAAGAAGAGGAATTCTGCGACGACTCGTGGAAAGAACTCAAGTTTGAGTGGTGAAGGATGATGAGCAACACGTTGCGCAGTGTGGAACAGAGAAATGAAGACAATTGGCTCACCAAGCAACGAAAATTTTGAGTCGCGGCGGAGAGGGACCGACGGTGAGCTTTTCGAGAAACCACTCGATTCACCCGGTTCCCGTGGCGTTGGAGGATGAGTGATGGCTCGAAGAGGGACAGGGGAGTCCGGCGGAGCTCGCGGTGGGTTTGGCTCGGACGGAGGGGCACCGGAGCTTGCCGGCGTCGAGCTCCGAGAGGTGGCGGTGATGGTGTGAGATGTGGGGAGAGAATGAGGGAGAGGGAGGGATAAGCACGGCGGGGGGGGGTACTTCCTGGTCGTGGAGGCGGTAACGGCCGGGCAGCCGGCTGCGTAAGCAGCTGTGTGGCTGCTGCGTGGCGGCCTGGCGGAGGCGGCATGGCGGAGGCGGTGGCGAGAGCGCGGGAGAGAGAGGAAGAAGAGAGTGACGGCTGGGCCGGTCTCGGCAATTTTGCAAAAACACCCCCGAGCTTTTGGTAAATTAAAAAGCAACCTTCCGGTGCTCCAAAAATTCCCAAATTTCTCGGGGGTTTAACTGAAAACATTTTAGGCCTATTTCCTATTAAGTCCAGGGTAAAACTCCAAATCATTTTTGGATTAAAAAATTCATAGCTAAATTAATAAAAGAAGCTTTGTTTATTTCTTGTAAATATTTTTACAAAGCAAAATACTTTCAGGAAATTTTCATAAATCTTTATTTATGATATTTGAGCCACGAGAAAATATTAAACATGAATTTCCTGCTTATTTCATTTCTTTTTAAACACTTCCTTTCTTCTTTATCTATTTTGTTATTTTTATGTGTTTATTATTAACACAAAATTTGATATCTTCACAATTGCAACAATGTGATGACATGCTCATGATGACATGAAATGCATTATTTTCTCGAGAGTTGTTACACAAATCTCCTGGAGAACCAAAGCTGGCTAAAATGGTAGTTGGAGACGTGGAGGTAGACAGTTCGAGCGGAGCCGAACTTTCACCACCACAGCTCAATGGGACGCCCTCCAAGAAGAAGAGGCCTTAAAGAATTTCTCAAAATCTGGCCGGGTATATCCTCTCGCTTCAAAAATCTCTCTGGGCAATCACATTTTAATTATTAACTCTCTCAATTTTCTCTTTAGGTTCTCTTCAAAAGCTCGAAGCCAAAACCGTTATCATCGCCCGCTTACAGGAGGAGCTCTGCACCAATCAAGAGCGATTGGTTGAGCTGGAATCTCATACCGCCAGTCCGAAGGCCAAGGAAGATGATCTTCGGAAAAGAGAGGCCAATCTGCAAAACATCCATCGAATGATGGAAGAGCGCCGACAAGAAATCATCAGGCTCCGTCAAGTTAATCGAGTAATATTCTCAATTTTTCCTATATATTCCATATTTTTCCCAGCTGCCTCCCTTCCCGACTCGGTCCCACTCTTGACTTCGGCGCTCGAGAACCTTGTTGCTGCTCACAAAAAAGCCGAAGAAGTCCTTACCGAAAAGGCAGCTGCTCAAGAGCAAGCACTTGAAGAGGGTTCTCGTGTCGAAGAGCAACAAGCGGCGCAGATTGGAGAACTCGAAGGCGAGCTTACTACCAAAGATAGTATCTTGGCTCAAACACTTCGCTCCAACAAAATGCTCGGATACCGAGAATGCTCGCTTGAAGGCTGAACTAGTCGAAGCCTTAGAAGCAGCAAAATTAGCACAAGCGGACAAGGAAAACGCCCGAGGACTGCCCGAGAATCCACTCGAACTTGCTCTCCGGGCAAAAGATCGCGAAACTCGGCGTTTGCTGAAAATCGAAGCCAAGTTGAGAGAATCAAATACGAACATCAAGGGCAGATTCGGAGCCGCCGAGATTAGGCACGAGGCGTAAGTCCCATCTTTCTTGTTCACTCTTATGTCATCCTTTTGAAAATACCGGTCTCGCATCACATATCTTTTTCTTAAATTTTTGCTTGTCTTTTCGAACTTAATGCGAGTACAGTGCGCGCTCCGGAATATCTCAATGGTGGTCAAGCTATTGATCCCAATGAGATTGATCTTGAGTCCACTATCCGGGCGATCCCTAGAAGAATCAAAGAACATTCAAAGATGGTTGCTGCTTCAGGAGGAGGACACATCGCCGCTATAATCCGGTCTTGGACTTCGGTCGAAGAGTGTGATTTCAATTTTATCAAGGATGGCGCCCACCCCGACACTCATCGAAGACCGATTCGACGAGTCGAAGAATTCACTCATTGGCACCGTTTCGAGTTGATAGAAGATGTTCCTCTTGATCCAACAGCGTCCCGTCTAAACACAGCGCCAGCAGCTTTTGCTTTGGATCAAGATGCTCGGGATGCAGCGAGTTGCCTTTAGTCAAACAATTGAAGACAGATTTGAAGATCTTGATAGGAATTTGCCAGTACCCTCTTCCGATTCTGAAGAAATGTCTGGATGATTGTAACAACTCTCGAGAAAATAATGCATTTCATGTCATCATGAGCATGTCATCAAATTGTTGCATGTTTGAAGATATCAAATTTTGTGTTAATAACCTACACATAAAATACAAAAATAGATAAAGAAGAGAGGAAGTGTTTAAAAAGAAATAAAATAAGCAGAAAATTCATGTTTAATATTTTCTATGACTCAAATGTCATAAATAAAGATTTATGAAAAATCTCCTGAAATTATTTTGCCTTATAAAAATATTTACAAGAAGTAAACAAAGTCTCTTTTATTAATTTAGCTATGAATTTTTAATCTGAAAATGATTTGGAATTTTTACCTGGACTTAATAGGAAATATGCCTAAAATACTTTCAACTACAACCCTGATTTTTTGTAAAATTTTTGGAGCTCGGGAAGGCTACTTTTTAATTACGCGAAAGGCGAAGGGGTTTTTGTAAAATGGCCAAGCCGGGCCCGGTCGTCACTCTCTTCTTCTCTCTCCCTCTCTCACCGCGTCTCGGCGCCGCTCGGGCCGCACCGCCTCTCCCGGCAGGGCGCCACGCCTCCACGCCACGCAGGTGCTTGGCTACCCACGCAGCTGCTCGCTTCCTTCACCGCCTCCCGGCCGGGGATAAGACCCCCCGGCCCGTTCTTATCTCCCTCTCTCTCTCATTTTCTCTCCCCGCCATTGACGCTTCACTGGAGCACGGCCGCCGGGCCGCCCCGCCACCTTCCGTCCAAACCACCGTCACCGGGAGCTCCGTCAAGACCCCGGGCAGCTCCCCCAACCGTTCAATCTGCTTGAGCACCTCTACTCCGTCGAGGCGAGGACGTTCTTCCTTCTCGAGATTTCACCGTCGCCCTTCACCGCAATCCAAAATTCTTCCACCTCGGTGAGCTATTCTTGGTTCTACTTCTTCCTAGAGGTGCGCAAGCTATCCCTCTACACTCGGTACACTCATCCGAGCATGTGCCATGCAAGTTCATCGGAATTTCATCGTTTTCCCGGAGCTCGGTCCGCCGCCGCCATCGGCCCTCACGGTGAGCTCCACTCTCCGGTCATGCTCATGCTCCGTTAACCATCCGTCGTCGTTGCGCATGGGCCGTAGTAGCTTCCCGTCAAGTTTCGCTAAATTTTGAGCTCTCTAACGAGCTCCCCACCGTGCTTGGAGGCGCCACCGCGGCTAGGTCTCGCCGCCGGCACCTCTCCGGTGGAGCTCATGTGAGCACGTCCCATCCGTGGTGATCGCCAAGTCATGAGGAGCATTCCCGTAGTCTCGTGACGAGGTATGGAGCACCCCGGCCAACTTCGGCGAGCTGCGCCGCCGCGAGCTCGCCGCCACGACGAAGCCACACCGCGGGCCACACGCGCGTGGGATCGCGTGTGGCCACGTGCGGATTTGGTGTGGCCACCCCGTGGCCCATTGTGTGGCATAGAACACATTTGGAATTTCAAAAATTCGTAGAAAATTCATTAAAAATCGGAAAAATAGCAAACCAAGTTTGTTGGACTCGGAAAAATAAGATCTATTTATTTGTGAAATAAAATATTTATTGTGAGTAAATTTATTTTATAAATAGTATTTAATCACTTTCTTTGTTTAAAGAAAGGTTATTATTTTATGTTAATTAAATGTTTAATGAAGAAAAATAATTTAATTAGATGAAGGAAATACTGCAGGACGAAAGTTATTATGAAAATTATTTTCCAAAATTAAACTTAAACTCTATTATTTTATGTGATCCTAATCTATTAGCCTTTTAGCACATGTCCTTTAAAGTAGTGATTTATTTATTGCTTAATAAATCAGAATAATTTATTAATGGTCAAACCTAAGTAATTAAGGAAATTAATTAATTAATTCAAAACAGGACTAATTAATACTTAATAACCTTGGGTAAACATTCATTAAGCAGCATAATCAATTGTTAATTATTGCTTAATGAACATACTTATCCCTAATTTATTAATTAACTAAGGTGATTAAGCTTTGATCTTTAATTATTAATTACTGAAGTTAATTAATGAAACTTTGCATAATTTTGCCATGCGCATTCATGCATACATGATTGTGATTCGCAACGCATTGCTTGGTCGACTTAGGTTACGAAGTGATCGAGGTTCCACCCGAGGTCGAGTCGGGATCCGGAATCTCGAAGTCGACCCGACCGCCGAGGAAGCTAACTCCGAACGGTATCAAGGCAAGCCCCGGTGCATCCTACCTATGTTTTTAAATATTTTATTTTATCACATAGTACGGTTATGCTTGTGCACTAGGTGTTAGGGAATGATTGACACCCTAGTTGCATTATGGTAGGTTTCCGTTTGTTTATACTATACTTGGTACAGGTAGCTCAATAGAGGCTAAGCTTAATTTCATAGTCGCAACGGTAGATGTTTAGGGAATCTTAAAGCATGGAGGCTTTAAGGGTTGTGTGATTACACTAAGATGATGAGAGTATTAATAAAGTTGAGACCGGACGGGACCCGTAGGAGGAAGGGCAAGACGGAGATGAGGTCTTGCAAGGTGGTAGCCCCGTCCGAGTCGGTCAAGGACCGTACCGTTGTCGGCTTAGTTGAACAAGTTTGAACGTACCGCACTACATGCTGGTATCATGGGCCCAGCAAGCTGATGTACCCTATCGCCCCGGAGATGTAGCGTAGCCGGCTCTCTTTTGCCGGCTGTTAGTGAGAGGATAGTCTCACGGGAGGGAGATGGGTCGACCACGAGGGAAGTCGTGGCGTCGCCATACTCCGGGGAGTTGGAAACGGCTAGTCTTCCGTCAGGTGCTAGCGGGAAAGGTTCTCGTATACGATCGGTGTGATGCGTATACGTCGTGTAGTCGGGTTTTTGTCGACTGGTATAAAATCGATTCGAATCGTCTGTCCCTCGCAGTAATGAGTACCGCTTGTTTAGCTCGTCACATCGTAGTAAATTATATGGAAGATGAAGATGAGAGATGAAAGGATTAAGATCTATTTTATCTTGTCTTGCAAACTTGATTGCAATAGTGATAGGCTGCAAACACCAAGGTTAATGAACTTAACATGAGCTAAAATATTGAAAGTAAGGATCCAACCTTTAATGCTGTTCTCGCAAAGGAGTAAACCCCACAGCCAGAAAGCCTTTGCATACTAGGTGTCGGCCTTAGCGTGCCATGTTGACGGGTCAGTCTTGCCGAGTATTAGAATACTCGGGGTTTGTTCATTACCTTTCAGGGAACGAGTCGTTTTACCACGACTTGTATGGCAGCTTCCCCGAAGAGGAGCAATGTCCGGAAGGAGGTTCCCTTTAGTGGGAACGTATCCTCACGCCATGAAGAGAGAGGACCGTGATGTACGAAGGGCTCGGTGCATCACGTTGATCGTTTTAAAGTCTTTTGGGTTGTGTATAGAACAAGCTTCCGCTGAATACTCGTAGGTTGTTAAACTTCAATAATGTCATATTTTCCGCTGCACGAATGTTTGTATTTTGAAAACTTGGTTGTATTATACCATGATGTATATATTCTAGCTTGTATGAGATGATGTTTCTATTGTAACTCGCTTCGTCGAGCGTCCCTCTGTACCGATTCCTGGGTGTCCCGAGGGGATGTCACAATGATAGACTTGAACAAAATCCTAAAGCCGGTGATACTGGCACTTCCGATGGTCCTGCTGTTTAGATTTTGTATTAGGGCCGTCTTATTTTTGTAATCGAACATCTTGATCATCATGTTATGGTCATTTCTTTTCTATATGAATAGTGATTTCACTATTATGCTTATTAACTTTTCTGCCCCAAGATATGATGGTTATTTCAGCTAAAACTAACTATGATTAAATTCGGCTCTAATCAGCACAGGTTCATAGTTATAGCTTACTTTAACAAGATCACATAACCCGAGGAAAAAAGTTAAGATTTCACAAGCTGCTCTCATTGCAGCTTTACATTCTATATTCATAAGAAAAAAATGCTACATTATTTCCCTTCCTGAACATACTAGTCTTAAACTGAAAAGAAATAGACTGCTCTCAATACAGCAGCCCACCGACTATATAGCTGGTCTTATTTTTCAGGAATAGCACAATATCACGATCTGCTCTTAACACAGTAGCCCCTGGCTCGATAATTTAATTCAAAATTAAAAAATTGAGACACGAAAAGCAAACACATTCTCATTAGACAGAATCACTTTATCATAATATGAAAAGGAAAAATTTACAAGAAGTATTTTTAAGTATAAAAGCAGACGAAGCTGTTCAATGTTCCAAGAATTTGGAATTTCTTCTTCTTCTAAGGTCATAAGCCTATAAGCCCCGGTCCGGAGACCGATTTAACCGAGAAAAGGTCCTTCCCAGATCGGTGACAACTTATGCCTGTTCTTGTTGGACTGAATTTTCCGAAGAACCAAGTCTCCTACTTGGAATTCCCGCGTTCGAACATTGCGATCATGATAACGACGCAATCCTTGATGATACTTTGCAGCTTGAATCAAAGCCTGATCCCTTAATTCTTCCGCAGCAATCAATTCAACTTGGCGTTGATCTTCATATTTCTCTTCATCATAGTATTGTACCCGAGTCGACACCATATTCACTTACGTAGGTAGCATGGCTTCAGATCCATACACCAAAGAGAAAGGAGATTGCCCCGTAGCCCTACTAACATTAGTGCGCAGTCCCCAAAGCACCCAGGGCAATTCCTTAACCCATTTTCCTGCATACGGCTTCAAACGGTCAAAAATTCTAGGTTTAAGACCGGTCAAAATCATTCCATTAGCTCGTTCCACCTGCCCATTGCTTTGCGGATGTGACACCGACGCATATTGTATCTTGATTCCCAAACTTTCAGCATAATCCTTGAAGAATTCTGAAGTAAGCCGAGGCCCATTATCGGTAATGATACTGTGCGGGACTCCAAAGTGCACAAATATATTTTGCAAAAACTTGATCGCTCCGGCCGTAGATCGTACTAGTAACAGACTTCGACCTCAATCCATTTAGAGAACTTATCTACTGCCACAAAAATATGCGTGAATCCTCCTGACGCCCTTTTAAAAGGTCCAACTATATCTAGCCCCCAAGTAGAAAAAGGCCAAGTCATTGGAATTTATTGCAACTCGTGAGCTGGAGCATGAGGCTGCTCGGCGAAGAACCGACATCCCCGACGGCTCTTGACCACTCTGTGTGCATCATCCGCTGCTGTAGGCCGGTAGAATCCTTGTCTAAACACCTTCCCAACTAGAGTCTTTGAAGAAGCATGATTTCCACAAATACCCTTGTGTACGTCTTCAAGCAATTGAATGCCATCGAAACAGATACACATTTCATCGGAATATTAACTCTTCGCCTATATAACTCTCCTTCAAGAATTAAATAACTTTGTGCTCGAACCTCCATTCTTTGCTTCTCCACTTTATCTTCCGGAGTTTTACCAGATCGAAGATAATCAAGGTACGGAGTACGCCAATCAGAATCAACAATCATAACATCAAGTGGCCGAATATTGTCGGTATTGATTCCGCTTACTGTCTTATCCGGTAAGACCGCTCCTTCAGACTGGTCTTTCAAGACCGCCTTCTCCACCTGATCCTTCAAAGCCGCTTCATCCGCAATCTCCGAAATAGTAGCCTTGCGCTCCATCTTGATGGATGGCTTATCTAATACTTGAAGAAAAACACCAGGTGGAACTGCCTGTCGTGAAGATCCCGGTCCGGCTAACTCATCCGCAGCGAGAATTATTTCCGCGCAGTATATGAGAAAAGCGCAAACCATCAAATTTTTCTTCAAGCTTCCGAACCTCTTGAACGGTAAGCGATCATATGATCATCATGAGCATCCCACGCCTTGTTGACTTGACTTATCACCAACATCGAATCACCATATATGTCCAATCATCGGACTCCTAGCGAAATGGCTACTCTAAGCCCATGAAGCAAAGCTTCATATTCCGCTGTATTGTTGGAAGCTCGGAAATGCATTTGTAACACATATCCGAGTGGTTCCTTTTGCGGGGTGAGAAGCACAACCCCAGCCCCGCGCTCGAAAGCTGCAGGGACCCATCAAAGAACATCTCCCAATACTCCAGTGCTTGAATCTCCTGCGGTACTTGTGTCTCCAACCACTCTGTTATGAAATCAGCTAATGATTGTCCCTTAATAGCCGTTCGCGAAGAAAACGTAATTTCATATTGGCCAAGTTCTATAGCCCACTTAGCAACTTGGCCAATTGCTTCTCGATTTCGGACAATATCTCCAATGGCAAACCCAGTCTTAACCTCAATAGGATGCACTTGGAAATAATGCTTCAACTTCCGAGAAGTTATCACTACGAGCATATATTAACTTCATGAATCGGATATATCGTATCTTTGATTCAGTAAGAACTTCACTTACAAAATATACCGGATGTTGCACCGGTTGCGGGTGTCCTTCTTCCTTCCGATCAACCGCCGAACCGTGCTCACCACATGGGTTGTTGCGGAGATATATAACTCGGATGGTCTCGTCGGCTCTGGAGGCACCAATACCGGAGGATTGCTAAGGTATTCCTTGAGTTGATCAAACGCAGCCTGCGCCTCATTAGTCCACTCAAACTTATCTTGCTTCTTAAGCAACTTGAAGAACGGAAGTCCACGAACCCCTAATCTCAAAATGAAACGGCTAAGAGCCGCCATACTACCCGTCGACTTCCGAACATCCTTCAAGCAACTCGGAGGTTTCATGTCAATTATTGTCTGGATTTTTTCCGGGTTGGCTTCAATGCCTCGCCATGACACTAGGTAGCCCAGCAATTTCCCGGAGCGAACTCCAAATACACATTTTCCAGGGTTGAGCTTCATGGAAAAATTCTGCAGATCATCGAAGGTCTCTGCCAGGTCGGAGAGAAGATCCTCGGTTTTCGAGATTTTACCACTATATCATCAACGTAAGCTTCGCGTTCCTTCCCAATTGCGAATCCAAGCAACGTTGTATACCATGCTGATATGTAGCTCCAGCATTCTTTAATCCAAAAGGCATAGTTGTATAGCGAGTATGCTCCAAAGGGGTGATAAATGCGGTCTTTATTTGATCTTCAACTCTTAGAGGTATTTGATGGTATCCTGAGTAAGCATCAAGAAAACAAAGACGCTCGCAGCCAGCGAGTCGAATCAACAACTTGGTCAATTCGAGGCAGCGCGAAAGGATCTTTGGGGCAAGCTTTGTTGAGATCGGTATAATCGACACACATTCTTAATTCTTTAGTATTCTTTTTGGTACAAGAACCGGATTGGCAAGCCAATCTGGATGATACACCTCCCTAATAAACTTAGCTGCTAATAACCTAGTTATTTCCTTCTTAATAGCTTCCTTGCGGTCTTGAGCAAATCTTTGGAGCTTCGTTTAATCGGCTTCGCATCGGGACGCACCAACGGTGCGTGCTCAATCTTCTCCCTAGGAACACCCGGCATGTCGAAGGCTGCCATGCAAAGATATCCCTATTTTCCTGGAGGAAAAGAATGAGCGCGCTTTCCTATTTATCCCCCAAGTCAGCCCCTATATGGGTGACCTTGGAGGGGTCCGACTCATCAAGTCTGAATAGTTTTGGAAACCACTGCATCAGCCTTCAATTTCTCCTTTGCAACCTTCTTGATCGTAACTTCATCCTCCAGCCTTGCCCGGACCTCTAGAGCCTCACACGCTTCTCCGATTTCTTGACGTTCATCCTCCGAATTGGTCCGAGAGGCCAACTCGGTGCTATGTACTTCACAAGCGTAAGCGGTCTTGATGTCGCCTCGAAACGACAAAACTCCATTTGGTCCCGGCATCTTCAAGCATCAAGTACTGGTAATTCGGAATGGCCATAAACTTTGCCAAAGCTGGCCATCCAAGTATCGCATGATACGCTGAATCAATATCAGCCACCTAGAAGATAATATTCTCCCTCCTGTAGTTCTCCTTCGTCCCGAAGATCACCGGCGGAGAAATCTGCCCCAAAGGATAGCTATTCCGCCCGGGTATTATACCATGAAACGGTGAGACGCTGCGCTCCAAATCAGCTACTGAGAGGCCAAGCTGCGGCAGAGTTTTGGCGAACAAGATATCCGGGCAACTCCCGCCATCAATTAAGGTCCTCTTCAACCGCACCTTGTGAACTATGGGGGCCAAGATGAGCGGATATTTACCGGCTTTTGGCAATACCTCGGGATGATCAGCTCTGCTGAAAGTAATGGGCACCTCGGACCACCGTAAGTACTCGGGTGTAGCGAGGGCGACGGCATTAACCTCTCGAAACGCCAACTTTTGCTTTCTCTTCGATTCGTAAGCGTCCGGGCCTCCAAAAATCATGTTCACCTCTCGAGCCGGTTCTTGAAAACCTTCACCATCCCCATTGTCATCGCGTTCTTTGTCCTTGCCCTTGTCATCTCTCCGATTCCGATTAGCACACCGGGGTGCGACCTTTAAGGCGAACCGAGCGAACGGCCTTAACAGGAAGCACTCCTTGGCTTTATGATTCCCATTATGACTCATGCAAGGGCCTTCTAGAAGTGTTTCGAATGACAATCGTTCTCTTGGACCTCTCTTAGGAAGTGGCGGCCGGTCTCCTCCATGAGACCGGTCCACAGCTGCAACAAGGTGATCAGCCTTGCGCTTGTTGTTGTTCTTGGATCCAGGATCGGTTGCCTTGGTCATGCTTCGGTTCCTTCCCTTTGTTCCCGCGCAAATTGACCACGTTTGATTCTCCGAGCAGCATAATCATTTGCTATCTTGAAGCACTCGACGCCGTCATGGTCAAGTTTCGGTTCCGCCTTCCAATCTTGTGAACTAAGGCTTCACTACGGACGCCGACTTGAAACGCCGCAATTACTTGCTGATCGGGAACATTGGCGATTAAGGCTTTCTTGTTGCGAAGCGCTCGATGAAGTCCGTGAGAGATTCGTCGGGCTTCGCTTTAGCCTCGTTGAGGTCGAAGTAATTCCCTGGCTTCTCACAAGTCGCTTGGAAATTCTCTACGAACTTTTTGGTGAGGTCGCCCCAAGAAGAGATAGATTTCTCGGGTAGGGACTGCAATCATAAGCGTCCAGCCTGCTCCATGCACATGGGGAAGTAATTAGCTAGCACGAATGTATCTCCTCCTGCTGACCGGATGGCGGTGGTGTACATGCGTAGCCACTCGGTAGGAGGTGCTTTACCATCATACTTATCAATGGCCCCGGGCTTAAATCCCCGAGTATTTGCAAATGCGTAAATCCCACGTGAAAGCGGGAATCACGGAGTATTCATCGTCTTCCGGACCGGTCCAGACCGGCGAAGGGGATCGTCGACGAGGGTAATGCCGGTAGTTGCGATCCCTGTCATCGTAGGAATAGTCGTAATAGCGATCATCTTGATACCTATCTCCCGAACCACCCCGACCATCATTATTCACCGGCTCCGCATGCCCTGAAGGAGGCGGAGGCGGAGGTGGAGGCGCCGCTTGGCGATCATTGTTTGCTGGTTCTTCATGTCGTGATGGAGGTGGGGGCGGAGGTGCCGCTTGACGATCATTGTCAACACGCCGGGTTCAACGTCTCTGTCCCGGTTATCTCGCCCTCTTCGGTCTCTAGTATCACGACGATCATCCCTTCCGGGCCGTTCATCCCGATGAGCATGCCTATTACTATGCCCTCGATGATCATTGCGCGAATGATTTCCACGAGGGGCGGCGCCGAGCAGCCGGTCCACGCCGAGGTGAACTAGTCACATGCGGGCGAGACGGGGCATGGTCCCATGGACGATCATCCACATGATCGGTGCGACGCCTCTCATCTTCTTCATGTCTCCGACGTTCTTCCGTTCTCTCTGCATGGCGATCGATGAGGACGTTACGAGCGTCCGGTTACCATTAAGCGGTACGCGCAAATCTTGGTCCGGAGCTCGTTCATGTGCATCCGCGATCGGGGCGTGTCGAGGCCCGAGCCTTCCTCCGGAGGAAGCTCCTTCGGACCGAGCTCTCGTAGGCCGCTTTCGGCGAGAACGCGAGCGGCTTGAAGATTCCGATCTGTCATGGACGAGTTGATTGGTTTGTAGAGCAGCCGCATCTACCAAATTTAGAGCGCGTTGCAACCCCGGTGTTGCATTGAAGACTTCTTCCGGTATTGTCTCAAGGATTTGTCTCACTCCCACAATGTTGTGAATCGGCGACGTGAAGATCCGAGCGCCATTCAATTCCACTTCCATGGAGCTCAAATCCAAAGCCCCGCTCGAAGAACGATGTCGCCTTCCACCGCGACACCCACGTCGGCCGTTATATCCCGGGGACGTTTCTTCCGGATCTCCGGACCGGTCCGGCAATGGGCCCGTGGTCGGGGAGCGATCGTGGGAGCGCTTCCTCCGGCCCGACCAGCAGCATTTGCACGCGGATTTGCAGCTGAAGGTTACGGAGGTCGTTCATCTCTATTTGCTTCTTCTTCTTCACGGTGACGTCGATCGGATTCTTCTCTCGCCAGCCTTTCTTCTTCTTCAGCAGCTTCCTCGGAAGTAAGTTGGCGAATAACTGGTCCTGTCATGAACACTTGGAAGAAGACCGGACGTTCTTCCTCGAAGTCATCAACGAACTCGCAAGAGCGGCTTATCTTTTCGGATTGGGCTTCAATCCGAGATGCGAGCTGTCTCGATTGTTCGCGCTAAAGCTGTGTCGGATCCGCCAAGTTCCGAGCTTGAGGTGCCAACCGTGGCAGGTGATCGCGCTTCGAAGCCGCGGCCCGACAACGAGTCGGATTCATCAAAAGCAGTTTTCCGGCCGAATCAGCTTCAAAGTCAAGGGACCCGAAGCGGATCTTGAAGCCGGGCTCGAAGTCGACGACGAACGAAGAGGCCATCGAACTCGCTAGGAACTCGTCGGGACCCCTACCGGCGCGCCAAATGTCGAGTCTTAAACTCGGCACTAGTACTACCCGGTCCCTCACGAGTGTGGAATTCGATGGTGCAACACACAAACACACAGGAACACGCGATTTTAGACGAGGTTCGGGCCCCTCGGATCGAGAGTAATACCCTACGTCCCGTATGTTATGTATTGCCTTTAGCGATTTGCTAATTGCAAGATCTCATAGAGTTTTGGGGGTCCCTGCTCCGCCTTATATATCCGGGGAGTCGGGGTTACATGCGTAGTCCTACTCAATTACACAAATTACATATATGGAATTCTATCTCTAACTTTCTTTATTGATTCAGAGTCCTAATCGGACTACAAATCTCTCAATAACTTGTTCCTCAAGTCATTGTACGCTGTCTTGGTATCCGCCTTGTTTCCATACCGGTATACGTGAATGTTCTATTATTCCGGACCGGTCGGGGACCGATCTGTCTCGCTATCTCCATCACCTCAATCTTCATTGATTTGTTACCGTGTCTCTGCGCATACATTCCTTTATCATTTGTATACCCATAAGGCAAGTATACGACACAGGGTATAGAGGTGGATGACAAGAAAATTGACGCAATTGCTAGCTGGCCGCAGCCCCAAACCATCACACATGTTCGAAGTTTTCTTGGTCTTGCAGGTTTCTATCGCCGCTTTGTCAAAGATTTCAGCACCATCGCTGCACCGTTGTATGAGTTGACAAAGAAGGGTGTTATGTTTCAATGTTTGCACAAGAAGAGTCCTTTATCTCTTCGAAGGACAAGCTTACACATGCACCGCTGCTGCAACTTCCGATTTCGGTAAGACTTTTGAACTTGAGTGTGATGCTAGTAGTATTGGTATTGGTGGTGTTTTAATGCAAAATGGTAAACCTATTTCTTATTTTAGTGAAAAGAAAATTGGCCCTGTTTTGAATTATTCTACGTATGATAAAGAATTGTATGCTCTCGTACGTTCTTTGCAAATGTGGCGTCATTATTTATGGCCTAAGGAATTCGTTATTCATTCCGATCATGAATCGCTTAAGTATATTCGCTCTCAAAGTAATTTGAACCGTAGACATGCTAAGTGGGTTGAGTTTATTGAATCTTTTCCTTATATTATCAAGCATAAAAATGGAAGGATAATGTGATTGCTGATGCTTTGTCTAGACGATACACTATGTTATCACATCTTGATTGTCGCATTTTTGGTCTTGAATCAATTAAAGAACAATATGCTCTTGATGCTGACTTTAAAGATGTTTTGCTGCATTGTAGAGAGGATCGTACATGGAACAAGTTTGTGATAAATGATGGATATTTGTTTAGAGCTAACCACCTTTGCATTCCAGCTTGGTTCCGTTCGTCTTTTGTTGTTACAGGAAGCGCATGGAGGCAGATTGATGGGACATTTTGGTGCAAAGAAGACGGCGGATGTGTTGGCTACACACTTCTTTTGGCCACGATTGAGAAGAGATGTTGAGCGTTTTGTGGCTCGCTGCACTACTTATCAAAAAGCGAAGCCTCGCTTGAATCCACATGGTTTGTATATGTCTCTTCCCGTTCCTTCAATACCTTGGGCGGATATTTCTATGTATTTTGTTATAGGACTGCCTAGGACTAAAAGGGGAGGGATAGTATTTTTGTTGTGGTGGATAGATTTTCTAAGATGGCTCACTTTATACCTTGTCATAAGAGTGATGATGCTATTCATATTGCTGATCTATTTTTCAAAGAGATTGTTCGCTTGCATGGTATGCCTTCTACTATTATTTCAGATCGTGACGTCAAATTCTTGAGTCATTTTTGGCACACCCTATGGAATAAGTTGGGAACGAAGTTGTTGTTCTCTACAACATGTCACCGTAAAACCGATGGCCAAACCGAGGTAGTGAACCGCATATTGGGCACCATGTTGAGAGCTATTTTAAAGACAAATCGAAGATGTGGGAGGAATGTTTGCCTCATGTGGAGTTTGCATATAATCGTGCAACATATTCGACCACCAAGGTAAGTCCTTTTGAGGTAGTGTATGGTTTTAATTCCCGTGCTCCTATTGATATATTGCCTTTGCCTACTAGTGATAGAGTTCACTTTGATGCTAAGGAACGTGCTGAGTTTATTTTAAAAATGCATGAAACAACTAAGCACAACATTGAAAAGATGACTGAAAAGTATTGCTGGTAGTAAAGGTAAAAGGGAAGTTAAATTAGAACCGGATGATTTAGTATGGTTGCACTTGAGAAAGGATCGGTTTTCCGAGTTGAGAAAGTCTAAGTTAATGCCTACGAGCTGCTGGTCCTTTCAAGATAATTAAGAACATTAATGATAATGCATATAATTGGGTTGCCTCCCGAGTTCGGGGTTAGTTCCACTTTTAACATTGCAGATTTGAAGCCTTATTTGGATGAGGAGCATGAGCTTGAGTCGAGGACGACTCCGATTCAATAGGGGAAGGATGAGGAGGACATCACTCCTTTGGATACAAATGATACTCCTCCGCTGAACATTCAAGGACCAATCACTAGAGCTCGCGCCTCGACAATTAAATTTAGAGGTGAGCTCGTTCCTAAGTCTTTCCTTTCATAATTTTGAGAATAGTTTGCTATCTAATGATTTTATTATGATTAGGAATCAAGGAGAGGACCATAATATGAATGGAAGAGGGCTTGGAGGCTTGGAGGTCCAGCACGAGGGTGCAAGGCATTGTGGAGGCCCAAATCAAGTCGACTTCGAGTCTGTTTCGGAGTTCGAGAACAGTCCGAATTAAAATAGACGCACAGATCGCATACGATGTCGGATTTGGACGTTCTACATATACGGGAATTATCGAAACATTGGAACGTCCGGAATCTGTTTTGGTGTCTGCGTCACCGTTTTATGCCTTTGGGCCGTGTATCTCGTGTGAGCCCATTAGGGGAGCGTCCGGGGGGTTCTTGCACGTCCCCAAGTCTTTATTAGCAGCAGCCGCCACCCATGTTAGGATTAGGTTTTGCTTAGATTATTATGCTTAAACAGTTTCGCCGTTCATCGGTTTGTGAAACGCCAACTCGTGAGATTAATCATACATCTGCAAATTTGGTTGCGTTCTTTCTTGTTCTTGCTTGTGTTCTTGATTCGCAGGTAGGAATTACGCTTCTTAGCGAGGTCAACCATGCAACGCCGGTTGATAACCATAGAGGACGTGGTGCTGCGATTACGGGTTCGAACGTGTTGTTCAAGAGCCGGATCGACGTGTGTCACATCTTCGCCAAATCAAGAGTTATCCGAACCTTTCGGAAGATCGAGGCTCTCCGTTCACATCATGTGCACTCTTTGATATAATAATGAAGTACTCGATCGTAATACCAGTAACTTTTATACATCCTACTCCATTCTAAAAATGATTCCATTAGGGCAGAAAAATTAGTTCAAATATGAACTAATTCCGATGTCCTAACGACATCAATTCAGGAAAGTTGTAGAGAGCGTAAAAAATAGAAAAATTTTTGTATGGCCTCCAAAAAGATGCCCGTGCCTCCTATGGCCCTTTTTAAATCGAAGTTCCCTATTTGGACCAAAATCAATTTTTGGTTCCCTACATGGCCCTTCCGTCAGATTTTGCACTTAACAGTGTTAAATAAGCTATAAAAAGACATTTTTACCCCTCACATAAATAAACTGTTTTATTTTTAAAAAAACTAGAAATTAGCTAATTCAACATGAATAGGTAAAAATTATATTTGAAAAGCACAAAACTTGGAACCGTGATACATACTTCTTGGATTTACATATAATTCGAGCATTATTTTTGGATTAAAATTACAATGCTTTATTCATGGAATGAAATAGATAACTGCATGGAATTAAATAGATTTAATTGTAGCGAGATAAAGCTATTAAGGGCATATATAAAGGAGAGCCTACTGTGGTCTCTTGGGCACATGTATCCAAGCAAAGAGACATGAAACAACTCTAGTCATACAAAGGAGAGATTCTACATGATGTCTTTTAATAAATGCATATTATTAATGATTGCATGACATAAGTCGTCTCTTCACATGTACAACGGTGATCGTAGTTGCCTCTTACATCGAAAAACGTGAAAGAGACCATCTCTTCGTCAAGAGACCACCCAGCCGTCTCTTCAAGGGTTGAAGGAGCTATTTACAAAAATACATTGCCACATCAGCTCAAGAGCCCACTCATTTATTACCGTTGTACATGTCCTAATTCGGAGAGATCCCTTGATGAAGGGTCAAAAAAAATTATCCATCCACAGCACACACTATCTCAGTAACTACAATATACTTCGTCTAGATAATCTGTACCGTAGCACACCCGACATTGTCGTCCTCGTCCTACAGCGGCACTCACACTCGGGAAGATGCCCAAGATGGCCGAGGTCCCCATGGATAGAGGAGCTGCTTGGCTCCGTCATGAATCAAATTTGCATCAGCTTGAGTACACATAAAGCTCGGCTAAAGGACGACGACCTCGAATTTACGGCAAAGCTCCCAACTCAAACACCTTCCTCTGCTCCTCCCCGATTAGCATCGAACCGCCCACCTCCTCCTCTTGCTTCTTCGCCTGTTGCGCTCCCGCTGTCGCCTTCTCTCTGGCGCTTGTAGCCGCACCCTCCTTGGTGCTTGCAGCAACCGCCTCCTCACTGCCGCTCAGAGCCGCCCCAGGCACGGGCGAACGACGCATTGGCAGGGTGCCTCGGACACCAGGAGATCCGCGCGGATCCACCGCTAACCGACGTCGGGCTGGGCTCTACAGGCCCTCTTCCATTGCCGGAGCAACACCGCCGCTTCCCTTTTCCTGGTTTCGGTCCTGCGTATCTCGGGAGAAACGAAGAGCAGACGGGAGAGGGGAATAGAGGCCGAGGACAAAATTGTCTTCTTTGTGCGGTTACTTAACGGTGGACACTTAACACTATTAACAGAAGGCCATGGAAGGCATCAAAATTTCATTTCGGGACAAATAGGGAACTTTTATTCTGGAAGGACCATGGAAGAAAGGGACATCTTTTTGGAGGCCATACAAGGAATTTTCTCTAAAAAATAATGTTTCACCTTTTTTAAAAAATAAATCTAGCGTATAAGAATGTTACTTAATATGGGAAACCTTTACCTGACTGCAGGTCCATGCTTTTACTTGAACTCTTTTCTTACTCTTTCACACAATATGCACAAATTTTAAACAAATCTATAGCAATCCAAACTGTCAGTTATTGTTCCAATACCATGTGACAAAATTAAAGTTAGGCTGATAGTTGAGAGTATAACTGCGAAACTGTGAATACTCCTGCCAACATAACAGTTGCACGGATTCTGCGGGGTAGGCAAAAGAGAGAAAAAAGCTATGACAAAATCTTCCATCCACCAAGTGTAATGGGAGAATCATAGACTTCTAAAAACGTTCATGCACATGATAAATAAAACGACCAGGCTAATGTACCAAAATCCCTGAGGGCTGCTATCTTTGTATCAACCCCAGAATCTGCTCAGAAGGCCCTTCTTTTCTTTCTTCATTCGGTTCTCAAGGCTTGGGAACTCAACCGCGTTGTAGGCCATATCAAGCACAATCGGATTGCATGGAACTGCTTGGAAGGGGGTGGGAATTGTGCGATGCGATGTTGGGCTTTAGTGTTTTGCTCAGCCACTGCTGATTCATAGCTATCTAGCATATCAAGAAGATATTTGTTTTCCTACAAAACATCAATTTGTCATCAGTATCTGCTTGTGAAAGATGCCCAGTACTAGCTTGGTTTACCGTGCAAAGTATCATCATAGAGGAAAAGACAGAAAAATCAGAGTGCAAACTTAGCTTCTAAATCAAGTTAGATTTATACCACAGCTGCTATGTAAAAGACAGACCATAGAGAGATGGCCAGACGTAACATATCAGGTATACAGACTAAAACTAATTTATATAGTCTGACCAATCCTTTTTGCTCAAACATAGTTATGTAGATCAATACTGCAATATTTACTTTAGGAGTGCAGCTACAGTACGCCAGCTTGTTAAGTTTCTAAAAGGGTATTTATCACCTTAAGTGGAATTACAAAATGGTGTCGGCCTTATCGTAATTTGTTTATTTTTCCAAAATTGTCATAAAAATATCCATCATTGACAGCTGATCTAAACATTGGAAGTGCGACCTAGATCGTCAGCCTACCAGTGCTGCATGCCTTAGTTAAATCTTATATGGACAAAGTTCATTGTTGACACATACCTTCGTTTTATTGTCAGCAAGTGACATAGTTGAGACTCCTTTCGAAAGCTTCAAAGGAACACTTTCCTCCTCCATAATACCTGTAGCATGTTCAATGCAGCAACTGGATCTACAATTGTCAGATAGAGACTTCAAATCTTGGATTAAAACCTGTTTGAAAAAAAAAAGAGTTAGAATTAAGTACTTACTAGTTTCTACCAAAGAAAATGAAATTCAAGTTTTGATAAAAGCCATCAACATATTCAGGTCCAGCGAAAGGGCTCTTAGCGTAACAGCTCTAAGGCTTCTGATAAGCACCCCACTGATCTGGGTTTGAATCTTAGTGGGAGCAGATTTACATGACCTCAGTAAAAAATTCCCCTGATTCAACTCTGTGCCAAAGCACAGCTTAAGGCCCAGCCCACGCTCACATGGGCAACATGCCCGCCATGTAAGGGTGGAGGAAAGGAGGTTCGGGGGTTTTCTTGATCTGTGTGAGAGATCTTCTGTATCCGGCAATACCTGGAAGCCAGTTTACCCCCACAGCCGCAGGTCAAGTTTTTTTTATTAATTCAGGTCCAATTTGCTTGTAGTCTTACAGAACAAAAGCTACAATCAGGGGTGGAGCTAGGAATAGAAAATGTGCACTGAGCCTCTTGTTTATGCTACCATCGCTTTATGTTATGTCATCCATCTAATGAACATAAGTTGTTGCTTCTACCACTAGTGTTTCTTGGGCTGGGGGACCAGGCAAAAAAACTAATGGTTCTGCGATACAAAGGCGTAAACAGTTATAGCTTGTTAAAAAGTTGTTCTTTTCTGATACAAGGACCAAACAGTTGCAGTGCTGTTAAATTAACTCATCAACAAACAGTCCTAGTGTGATGGTTTCATGTTTAAACATCTAAAAAAAATATACTAGCGAATGAATTATGAGAGGCACAATAGATGCAGTGGTTCAGTGGCAAACCTTATCAGGACTGTTAACAAGATGTTGGAGTGCAGAATCAGCGAGAGAACGGGCATGACAAAATAATGCATATGCCTCAGCCCTTTTGCCAACTGAACTATACGATTTCGCCAAAAAGAAACACCTGCACAATTTTCCAAAATGAAACTTAGATTTAAGCAAAAACCTAACAATCTAGCAAGATCAATATAGTGAACTGATTTATTTTTGGTATGTGTGTGTTTTGTTTTGGGGTGGGGTGGGGGGAGGGGCAAAGTGACTATGCAAGTGCCTTGTGGTAAGCTTTTAATTATCCTGTTGCTTGATTTGTATTTTGCTAGCTAGATACAAATAAGTGTAAATGCATATCTGAGAGCAACCAAGGATATAAACCAACAAAATATAATATAGTCTACGAATAGATTTGTGAGCAAAGGAAGATGGTCATTAAAAGTTTGCTAGACTCGAATCCGGTGAGACAAACCTCTCTGCTTGGAAAGCCAAGCCTTTAAGCTCATACTCATGAACAAAAGAATTCTCTTCTTCATTTTTGTTTCTTCCAGAACTAACTAAGTCTGTCAGGTCGGTTGTATTCTGCAAAAACGAAGCTTTGCATAAGCAAAAGCATGTAACAAATCTAGCAAAGAGATAATACAAGAAAAACCTACCTGAATTAGCAGGTCATACAGCCGAACCAGTTCTTCTGGCTTTGTGATCTTCTCGTTTTTCTCATCCCGGTGTTTTGTAAACTTACTTTTTGCAATGCTAACAAGTAATTGGTTACGTTCTATAGTCCTCAATCCTAAAACAGCACTAACAGCCTTGTCTAGACCATTCAAGTCATCCCTTATATTCTCAGCATTGCCAGAAGAAGCCTGCATTCAGGAAAGAAGTCAGAAATATAGGAACAGAGAGGCAATGTTACACATCTCAGTCCCTACAGGATACAACCAACTAAAAAATGCTGAAATTTTATACCAAATCATTGCGAATGCAGCCCCGAGCATCATGGTATGCAGAAAATATTTTATCAAAAATGGAAAGCTTTTTTTCAGCAGCAACTGATTCTGAGGCTCCACCCTTCAAGTCTCTCTCGAGCTGCTGAGCTGATCACATCACTCAGTTAAAGAAGCATCCAAAAAATATAAAACTTATTATACAGGAAGAGAATTGCTCAAATAAAGATAATGTTTCATCGTTTGTTATGGCCTTTCGGTTATTCTGCATAATCATGACTTCAACTAAAACAAGACAATAAGTTTGTACCTTTCAAGATAGACACACGAGTCTTTGCATTGTTAATAGGAAATCTGCGACCAAGCCAGTAGAAATCAGTCATAGAAGCTGCTTGTTGCGATCTTGTCTCGGACAGTACAGCCTGAAAAATTTCAGTGTTAAACTATCAGGATACGGAGGATGAAAATGTATGCAACAGTGAAGAAGAAAAGGTAAGTGAAATATAATGTTGCCAAATTTTAAAATTGATTCAAACAGTTCCAAGGTCCAGGGGAAAATTGGTTGGGACCCCCACAGACATCATCCCTATGTTGTTCATAATCCAGTGTTTTTCTTTAACTGATATTTCAAACACCGTAAGTTGTCAATCTCAAAAGATTACATGATTTGTTCAATAGGCAGGCAAACTATTGAGATTCAACAAAAACGTCAACGTGCAAGGATGGTGTGAAGCCTTGATCACAATGACAACAAAAGTCATTTGTATAAGTGCTATACTCAACTACTGCACTACACCATACAAGCGCATGCAATAAAATGTTCCTGATTCATAGATTTGTCTCTTCAATTTCTTGTCAATTCATAAACTTGTGAATATCAGTATTTCTCTACACTAAGCAAACCCACTATATTATTCAATGAATGAACCTGCAACATGGATATGCATCCTACTTTGCTCATTCAACAGTTTGCAACACATAACAAACCATAATCGCATTTAGTTGCTCCTGAAGAAGTAAAGAACAAATCACTGCTTCATCAAGCAGAGGTAAACACCAAAAGAATAATAATAACAAACAAGACCAGACTCATAAATGTTAGTAATGTCTGCAGTATAAACTGCATCTCAATTCATAATGCCGAGTGAGTGATGTTAACGACGGATTCTTGTAGGCCTCGACCTTAACCAAGAAAAAAATATATAAAATAGTATGAACTAAACGAAGGCTTTAGCTGCCAGTAATTAAAGAAATGCAGTGTGCAGAGTTACCAGGAGAAGTCAGGATGGAGCTAGATTGATTACATTGGATTACAGTAAGCATTCCAACAACTATATAGTCATGACATTCAGATTTTGATCATGAAATTTATAGACTTTTAAATCCAGCCTGCTAGCTGCAGTAATTACATCCTGAATTCTATCCAAACCATAGTGCATGATGGTGAATGCATAGATAACATGAAAGTCTTCTGAGCTTTAAAAGAGTCATGGAATATGTTGTTCAAGCCACAAAACCTATTACTATATCATTACCATACATCGGATTCATACTTCACTACTTCATCACAGACTAAGTTTGCTAGAAGCATACCCGCTTCAATTCGGGAAGAATAGAACTCACATATGGGAATAGCAAAGAGACGATATTATGCAGAATGATGTTCTAGAAGAGTAATACGAAGCGGGAATACCTCCATCTTTAATTTCAAAAGATCATTAGCAGGTCCATCGTTTTCCATGTTTAAGAGTTCATCTTCTTGTAAAGATGACCCACCCAGTTTGCGTGAACAGAATCCAATCATAGGCTCCACTTCTTCAACACGCTGACGGCATAAAAGCTGATTTTCTATACTGCCATACTTTCCAAGCTCCTCATATACAGCTCTATACAAGGAAAAGAAGCACATAAGTGTAATCATCAAACAATCACCAACTGAATACTCATTCAAAATGGACCCCACTAAAACCCATTTAAGAAGGTTTCCGAACAACACGGAACAACAATATGGAAAAATGTCTATAAAAGATAATTGTCAAAACTAAAGTCAAACTTTTATGAGACCACTACAATTTCACAAACCTGGTAGTCTTGAAGTTCATCATTGCTGCTTCTATATTCTTCTCTTGCTCAAAAAGCAAATTACCTTTCATATATGAAGCATAAGCCTGTACAAGAATATTTTGAATTCAAATAAAGTCAGTGAAGAATTGAAATAACTTTTTCATTTTGAAAGCAATGCAAAGTCTGAAAGTCATACTGAGGGATATACAAACCACATACGAATAAAAAAAAAATAGCACGGAACACACCTCAGCTTCCAGAGATGTCCTTGTATCTCCTTTCACAGAACATAATTGAGAAAAAAGTGTTGCCCATTTTACAGCTTTCCTGAATCGACCCAACATATAGATACGCTGTTTTGCATTTGGAACAGCAGTTTTCTTCTCCATGGCATGACTCCATGCTCTCTCGGCCATATAAAATACCACATGAAGAAACCTGCTTTCAGAAATTAAATAACGTCAGAAATTGCTCTCCAGCTCCACCCAAATTGTACCACTAATGATTAAAAGTAAATGCAAAAGTTTGATGAAATAATTATGCTCTCAATTTTAGTTGAATTTCCCAGGTAAGCAATAGAAACAGCAGCAGGCCAGCAGCAGATGCAACATTATACTACAAAAGTAGGCATGTCATTGTGCAAAAAAATTTCAAAAAATAAATGTTGGAGGGAAGGGCTCTAGCACTACCAATATAATGGTAATGAATCAAGATCTTTCGAAGCAACATAATTATCAATCAGCATTCAACAGCACAAAATTATACTACATAGCTTCATTAGATGTGATACGTCTTCAAACATTAGCAAGTCCTGTCAGCTGAAGAATCATGTTATATCCCAAACTGGTCTGTCAAGGGCTAAGTAATATTACTGAAGTACCTTCTGTGGTACTATTTGCTAATCTACCAACGGAGATTCCATTTACAATGCATGCTAATACCTCTAATGCCAGTCACATTTCACATCACAAAACTGTTACTTCTTTCTGCTTCTCTCAGGGAAAAGAAATTGACAACCATAGAATAACTATGATGAGAGACAGTATTCCATTTATAAGCAGAAACTTCAGAGACTTGTACCACGGTTATAAGCAGAAGGTGACACACCTAACATCTGTGACAGTAGTCTCAGTTATATTCCGCCTGGTATATCTACCACGGCCATGCAGAAACTTCAGAGACTTGTACAGCCTTCTGAGTCGCGCAGAACAGTATCTCCTGCAGATAATGCAAAAATCCTTTAGGCATCAAGGCACACAAATCATCGAGAGAGAAAAAAAGAGGGCACATAGACATAATGACAGACGATAACATGTGAACTATAGTAACAACGATCATTATAGTTTGGGCAAACAAAACATATAGAACACACAGATAATATATGCCGGGGAACAGCCAGGCTGGTAACTTGAAGTCAATTGTCCTGTGTGTAAACTCAAACAAATGCGTGAATGCGGAGCAAGCATGGTGCCCACATGCATATAATCGTCAACTTCTAAGGTGCGATCAAAGGTTTGCAGTCAAATAGCCTACAAGCTAAGGGTCGCGTAGGACAATTCGGAGGAAGGTGCACAACTAGTAGTAAGAACTAAGAAAGCATTCCATCCCCACATCCCAAGCCACATCTGAGATCGTGTATACAAGGAAAGGCAACTGAACTAGACTAGTGGAACCAAACGTGCAGATCTAGAAAGGGATCGAGAAGGGCCAGGTGAGGATCGGAGGAAATCACGAACCTGTACCGCGTGTAATCGCTCTGGCGGAGGCCGTGCTGCATCTGCGCCTCCCTCATGAGCTCCAGCACTGCGGGCGCAAAGCCGGGTCAGGGGAACGGAACAAAACGGCGATCGAATCGTGGGACGGAGGAGGTGTGAAGCTCACCGTTGATGGAGAACCTGACCACCGGCTTCTCCTCCTGGGCGGCTTCGACCTCCATGTCCGACGGCGGCTGCTCCGCGGGCTTCGCCATGGCGGGCGGCGACGGCGGTGGGTGTCCTCCGGCAGTGGGCGAGAGCAGGGGACGCTCAGATGCGGTCGCAAGGGGAGGCGGTTGCAACGCTCGTTGCGCTGGGCCGTCGCGTTAGATGGGGTTTTGGGTTCAGATGACGTGTTCGGGGCCGATGGAATCGATTTCGCTCGACTGCGGCCTGATGGACGGACTCTGTACTCAGCAGTTGCAGCTTTGCCAGCCTCCTGCACGACCTTGGCCCTCTTCGTTTTCTGTCTCAGTTTTCTCTATAAATTTAACGATTATCATATCAAAAAGAATCTTACTATTTATAAATATTTTGATCAATTTAATAACAAAACTCTATTGATAGATTGGTGCTAATTTTCGAGATAAATCTAATGAGCTTAGTTAATCTATATTTTGCTAAAGTGATGCTACGATGAATAGTCTTCTAATCATGCCTTAATTAACCTCATTAGATTCGTCTCGTAAATTAGTCAAGGAACCTGTAATTTATTTTATGATTAAACTTTATTTAGTACCCATAAATAGTAAGATTATTTTTGATGTGACAGATTATAAAGTTTAGACCAGGAAACGAACACACCCCTTGACACGTTACCTCCTAGCGAAAGTCTCCACACTTAGGGCGCGTTTGGCATGGCTCCGCTCCACAGGAGAGCAGCTTTGTGAAGATGTTTGGCTAAATCATATGGAGCTGTTCTAGAAAATAGAGTTTTGAGGGTTCTTTGACCTTCATGCCCTTGGTTGGGCTGCATGTATTTTGCACCTTATATTACCAAATATATATATTTGGACCAATCAAATGAAATAGAAGGACAATTTCAAAGTCTTGTACAATGAAAATGAGTTCAACATAATTAATTATTACAATAGTTAACTATTACAAGAATGTTTTCTCCACTACCACCCGTTGGAAAGAGCCGTTGCTAGGCTATCACGAAATGCATCCATTGTAAGGAAACTTGACTCTTCGGTTGAATCATCGGAGGCATGCCGTGATACCGCATCTTTGTTGTACCTTTCCGGGATTGTAGGCACAAAGTTAGGATCTCGATCACAATTATCAAAGTCGACATCTCCACTTGAATGCTCACGAATGAAATTATGGAGAACCATAGTGGCAGCAACAATTTTACATTGTGTAATCATTGTATACTTTGGCATTTTGTAGAGGATTTGCCATTTGTTCTTCCATAATGAAAATGCTCGCTCAATATAATTCCTAATAGACGAATGCACCCGATTGAATTTTTTCTTGGGAGTATTAGGCTCCATACCTCTATGCCACTCGGACACATGATACCTTTCGCCCTTGTATGGAGCTAAGTACCCCGGTCGATTAGGATAGCCCGCATCAACAACAAAGTACTTACCTACACGTGGCAATTCAACAAATAAGAATTAAAGTAATATAGGTGAAAGATGGATGAAACAAATGAAACGAACCAAGAATTACCTTCCGGTGGATGAGGAAAGACATCTTTATCAACTTGAAAGGCATGATATAGTACACTTATGTCATGGCAAGAACTCTGGTTGTCCAGCGGCCACATAGGTGAATCGCATGTCAAAATCACCAATTGCAAGCACATTTTGAGTTGCTATGCTTGTCTTCCCAATATACCTTACTTGCTCATCGGGTGAAAGAGAAACCCGAATATGAGTTCCATCAAGGGCACCAATGCAATCCTTGAAGTATGGATATGCTTTTTTATGATCACGAACTCTTTTATGAACTTGGTGAAAATTAGGATCCGTAGGTCTCAAGTAATGTTCAGCCATTGCAACAAGGCATTCTAGGACTTCATGAAACTTCCTACTTATGGTTTTCACCAGAGTGTTTAAACCTATTTTGACCATATCTATTTGACTCACATCCAGCAACAATGTAGAGAAAAATTCCAAGCATCTCATATGTATTCATATGTTTGGATGGTTTCAATCCATACCTCTCAACCAACACATCATGAAGATCATAAAATATTTCGGTATTCATCCGAAGTATTTTGTGGCACTCTCCTGGAGTGTTCAATGTCTCATTCAACCAGCCCATGCCGCTCTAAACTGATGTCCTTGTTGGTTCCTTGAAAAGGTATAGATCATGATAGATTTGTGCTACCTTAGCACCTCTAGTTATGATATCAAAAAATTCTTCATCATCATCACTAGAATTCTCACTCTCGGTTTCAGACATCCGTACAAACAACAATGGTATAAGAGCCAATGCATAAAGAAAGATGTAATGTAATCATAACATATAAATGATACAAACATCATGACACAATTTTATTATAATGTAGTCATAACACAATATTGTTCAATGGATATAGGAATCATCGATGAATAAATAAAGAAACAAAGGATACAACTCATATAGCCACATGGCTATGACCATCTCTACTCGTCCATATTTGGACACATATTTCCTAGTGAGCCAGTTGAACCTAATCTCATTACTTGGTAATGTCATGAACATCTCCCGCTGCTCTTTCTTCAGAAATAATTCAGATGCAATGAAATGCTCGTTTGTACCATAATTGGCACCACAAGCAATCACGTGCTCCATCACTTCATCAATAGAATATTTCCCTTGTTTGTTGGAAGCATAAGAGTTAGCTGAAGTAGCCATACTTGTGACAGCCTCTTGAATGACTAGAGCTATTCCGGTCTTAGGTTTCTTTCCTTTATCCGGAATAGGCCTTGGTGGCCTTTTTCCATTTGGGTTGACAGGAGAAATCTGATCAACTTCTTCGATGTGACCATCATCACCTTCTTGCTCCTCTTGTGTCAAGTCAAGGATGGGATCAGTCTATTGTGTTTCATTTGCCTCAACATTAGGTGCAACATCTCTCATATGAGGAGACCAGTGATCGTTACCAACATTAATGATATCACCAAAACACTTTTATAAGTAGTCCTCATTTTGTAATCCTTGCTTCCTAAACTTCCCACAACAGGGAATTTCCTGTAAATGAATAACAATCATATTAGTAGACATGAAAGAAATGGTAGAAGATGAATAAAAGTTACATTTTATGACACATAACTTTCTAGCTTTCTTCCACCACACATCATCCATAACAATGGTGCCCTTTACGAGTACACCATCCTGTTCCGGTTTGCCTTAGCATTAGTTTTCGCTATGCCTTAAAATCTTCCTTTAACTTATCCCACTTATTCTTGATTTGTTGTTTGGTTGCTGCCTTACCAACCCTATCTTTCAAGCCTTTCTCAACCTCGGTATATCCAACCGAGTTCAAATGAGTGTTCGGACGATTTCCTCTATCGGTTTGTTTAGCAAACAATTGGCAAAGCACCCGTAGCGACTCGGTATCCCCTGGCCTAACCACAAGAAAAATTTGCATCGGGGAGGAGCCCACGATTTCCAGATTCTTTTCCATGGCGCAAATCGAATGGTGCCAAGGAAGAAGGCTTCATAGGCTGATTTGCTGTTGTAAACGCCGGATCGAGTAAAGCGCCATATGTGTTGATCATCCACTTCCGGCTGCAAGACAAAAGCTTCAACTAAGTCCCGGATGGCGAGATACTCTATTAAGATCTGCACGGTTAGGCCGCCTTGTATGTCTCTAACCCATGTTCTATTGATGAGACCTTCCGCCACCATCCTTTGGTTGATCAAGCGTTTGGGTATAATGCTCGAGGAGGTTAGGTGCTATTTCCCCACTCGTTTGACCATTGAGCCAACGATCCCGCCGAACTTGGTTCGCTGTCCATTACCGACATGAGTAGAGACTGCCACCTCAAACAATGCTCCGGCCTTTCGTGGTACTTCAATTGGTAATCCTTCCTAAGGCCGCGAAGTATCAGATTTTTGCAGCCACAACCAACGGATCTGCGAGGCCCATCCATGCAGCTCGAGATCATGGACCCCCAGGCCGCCATACTGCAGAGGCCGCTGCACCCGGCGCCAAGAGACCGAGCATTTACCCCCTGTTGTCTTCTCGTGGCCGCACCATAAGAAACCTCTTAGCCATTTGTTGATCGCATTGATCGCCCACTTTGGTAGATTAATGACTATCATCGAGTAGACGGGCATTGCTGCTAGGACTGTTTTCACGGTGACTAGTCTACCTGCCTTGTTCATGAGAGATGCTTTCCAACTTGGTAGGTTGTCCGCAATCTTGTCGACCAATGGCATGATGTCCGCTCTGGAGAGTTTGTGGACGAGAGATGGGTAAACCTAGATACGAGCATGGAAACTCCTTGATCGCACATGGCATAATGTTGGCGATTATTGTCGGGTCTTCCTCACTGCACTGTATAGGAGTAACCGAGCTCTTGGCGATGTTTGTAGATAGTCCTGTAGCATGACCGAAAACCTCAAGGATCTGTTGGACGGTTTCTAAGTCTGCAGCAGCTAGGCGGAGAAATAGAACTGCATCGTCGGCATAAAATGAGCTGCGGTGCTTTGCTCTCGGTGCAGCAATTGGTTGGAGATGATTAAAATAAAGACAAGTCTGCAATTCTATTTAGCAATAACTCAAGGGCTCTCTGTCGAGGAAAAGTGAAGGAGGTCCTGGGGATTACGAAGGAGACGATGAATGAATGATACTTGGGATTGCCGGTTTACATTGGCAGAGATAAATCAAAGACATTTGCTCTTTTGAAAGATAATGTATGGCAGCGAATACAAGGCTGGAAAGAGAGATTACTGTCAAAGGCGGGAAAGGAAATAATGATCAAGGCAGTGGCACAGGCAATTCCTACTTATGCCATGGGATGCTTTGACATCACAAAGTCCATATGTGATCAAATCAGTACGATGATTGCTCATTTCGGGCGGAGTAAACAGGATAAGGAAGACGGGATGCATTGGCTTAGTTGGGACAAACTAATAAAACCAAAGTGTCGTGGTGGTTTAGGATTCAGAGATATCCATGCTTTCAACATTGCCATGTTGGCGAAGCAGGCTTGGAGGCTGTTCATGTTCCCGGAATCGCTTTGTGCTCGGGTTCTAAAGGCTAAATATTTTCCAAATGGAACAGTGTTGGATGCTCGGCAAAAGCACGGTATTTCATACACGTGGCGAAGTATTTTGAAAGGTGTGGAGTTGATTAATGAAGGAGTGGTATGGAGAGTAGGTGATGGTGAGAGATTAAATATATGGACGGACCCATGGCTTCCAAGGTGCTGGAATAGGAACCCAATTACACCAAGAGAACAAAATTTACTAGTCAAAGTGTCGGAGCTCATAAATCCTATTACTGGAACATGGGATGAAAAACTTGTTGAGGATACTTTCTGGGAAGAGGATGCAAGGCTGATTTTGGCTCAACCTGTATATTGCGAAAGGGAAGACTGGCCTGCTTGGCATTTTGATGCTAAGGGCGTGTTTTCAGTCAAAACTGCATACAGACTGTTCTGCGACAAAGCCATGCGTGATAGTAGACAGGAGGATGCAGGACCCAGCAGCGGGGTAAGGCACAATGAAGGTTTCTGGAAGTGAATATGGGGGCTACCGATCCCAAATAAGATAAAGCACTTTTGTTGGAGATTGGCACATAATATCCTTGCGCTTCGAGGAAACCTGACAAGGCGCGGCATGGACATCAGTATAAAATGCGTAATGTGTTAGAGGGTACATGAAGATGGGGGACATTTGTTTTCAAATGTAAGGCAGTGAAAGAAGTATGGTTACACTCAAGTTTCGAGAATGTGCGGCTGATGTTGGTGAACTGTAAATCTTCGATGCAAGTTTTGGAGATGATCCTTAGCTGGGATGTGATGCTACAAACCAGGGTCATTATTTTACTCTGGTCATGGTGGGATGAGAGGTGTCGTGTAAGAGAAGGAGAAAGGAGAAAACAAGCAGGCCAGCTTGCACAGGCGATGGACATTTTTGCTGAAGAAACTATCCAGTTTTTTAGACATGATAAACCTGTTCCTAGGATATGCAGGAATAAATGGGAAAGGCCGGCAGAAGGGTTCTGGAAGATAAACTGTGATGGTACTTTTAAGGAACAAAGCAAAGATGGAGGCTGGGGCTATATCATAAGGAATGCTGATGGTGATGTTTCAGCAGGGAGGGGAAGAATGAATTATGCTTTGGACTCATTCCAAACTGAAATAATAGCTTGTGTTCAGGGAGCAAGTGCAGCGAGGGATCTCGGCATGGGGCATGTTATCATCGAAACTGATGCATTGCTGGTGAAACAGGCGGTCATGTCATCTTCTTTCCGTCAAAGTGCTGCTGGTGGTCTTGTAGATCAGCTTTCCCATATGCTGAAGTATGATTTTATTGAAGCAAATGTTACTTTTAAATCCTGGTCTTGTAATTCTGTAGCCCATGAACTAGCGGCATTAGGATACAAGTGTTGGTCAGGCGAGAATCCTATTTTGGATAGCCTACCAGTTTGTATTCAGACGATGCTTGCTCGCGATTCTGCGGCACCTCTTGGTTAATGGAAGAGTTTTTTCCATAAAAAAAAGAAAGTCTCCACCCCCCCCCCTTGCGGCACCATGGGTAGGGTGAGTTACAGTTTGGGTTAGGTTTATACCTCGAAGTCAACCTCTTCCTTCAGTTCCAAGGAGGTTGCCGCCTCGCCGAAGTGGTTAGTGGTGGTCGTGGTGGTGGGTGGCAGCGGAGGCGACAATGGCACCGCCAGAGCTACGGCGGTGGTGGAAGCAGGGACATCACAATCACGGTGGTTAGTGGTGTCGGCAGTCGAGGGCGGCAGCGTAGACGGCGGGGCACCGTTGGAGCCAGACGGGAGGTGGAGGGGGCGGGGACGAACACCGTGCAGTCCATGTGTCTGTGTGCGACAAAGTTCGTCCAAGAAAGAAGATAAACAATGCATCTTGGGCTTCTACTGTGTCGTGGTGGGTGGGTGGGTGGGTGTGTGGTGGTGGGAGGGGGGGGGGGCAGGGGAAGGAGGGGTTCGATAGGTGGGGGTTGACCTTGTCGCCACCCAGCCGGGTCCCTACTTCCTAATACTAGTACCCCTCTAACACGAGAAGGAAACAAAAAATTCTCTATTGACTTGTTTGAGTGTCTTTGAGTCCGTAATAATATATTAAAATGTCATAAAAATGTAAACTTGCGTCTTAAACTTTTTCTGTTATATATAAAAATGTAAACTTGTGTCTTAAACTTATGAAAACGCGTGTTATTATCTAAGTCTAAATATTTAAAGATATACTATTGCTGAGCCGATTATGCTGTTTTGTAAATGTAACACAGCAGTGCAACACCAACGTTGTCAACGTCAATCCCAGGAAAATTGAACAACTTCTCTCATAAGCTTTTACATCGTCAGTCACAATGCTCTTTTCAACAATTAAGAGAATCATGGCATGTGAAGCTTCAAAACATGAAATGTAACAAATGATACACAGTTTGCCGAAATAATACGTTTACAGATGTGCACTTCTATTGCCTAACTAATAACAAAAAGTTTTAAACTTGACCAAATATATACTAAAAATATTATATTTTATACTACATAATTAATATCATTAGATAGATTGTTGAATCTATTTTAAACTTATTTTGAAATATAAATATTACCAATATTTTCTATAAGTATAGTCAAACTTAAGAAAGGTTTAACCGACACGAATACCATAGCGATACTTATAGTGGGATGGAGGGAGATTTTTCTTTACTTAAACATCCACGCGGTTCGGTATTTTTCTAGCATTAGGTAGCTAGGCCAATAATTTTTTCATATGAAAGCGGACAATTTCGATGATTTCTCCTTTATATGATATCAAAATGAGGCGATTCTAGAGGCGTTGAAAAGGGACGATGACGATGTAGTTTTAGTTCCGGTCCTAGCTCTAGAACCGTCGTGGATCATATTGTGAAGTGTTGATTCACTTATTTGGGCCAACTTGGTTGTATCGTGTTGGGCTCGAAGCTCATGTTGTGGGCGCCCCTCCTGGTTTGTCCACAACCCTAGCACGTCCATAGACCATAAAACTCGGTAGCCGCCCATCGTTTAGACTTAGATTTTGTTTAGTCCGAGTTTGCCATCGAAAAACTACGATTGATTCATTGTAGAGAAAATTCCTTGTGAGCCACTAAAAGAACCTCCAATCGCTTACGAGCCATCGAAAAAGTCTCGTTCCCTTCTCTGCCACTTTCCATTGGGTGAGTTTTTGCTGCCCTTAGGAGCCACCGACACACTATCCGAGTTAATTTATTTACGAAATGACCATTGTGCCCTCGAGCAATATGATGTGAGAGGGTCCATCAACGAGGAGGGAGTGGATGCAATATCTCCGGGTCGCTCGGTGATGAGGTCCATGGCGGTTGGGTGGAAACAGGTGGAGTGCGGTATCATTAGGACAGAGCACCGGATCTGTCGCAATGCACGATGTCGTGCATCACCATGAATCCATGATGAACTTTGTCCTGCCGAATTTTTTGGCTGTTTGGTGTGCATGTACTCTTCCATGGACGAACCTTGTTTTCCGAGTAGCAAAATCGAAGAGGCTGGCCGCTGTCAAAGTCTTCTTCTCATCCGGGATTTGGCACCCGCGAGCCATCTCACCACAGTCGAGGACGTAACATCGGGACGCCTGCCATGCCTAGCCATGGCAGCTCGTCATGCGTGGAGGCCGGGCTCACCGACAGACGTCTTCCCGATGGTTGCAGCAGTGGTGCACGTTGCTTCACGGACTCGGAGCATCTCCAGCAAGGCCCCTACTTGGGTCCCTATTCCAATATTTAGGGTCTTTGGTCAAAAAACCAACTCCAGCAAGGACCCTACTTGAGTCCCTATTTTCTATGCCATCTAAAACCCCATCTCCAAGCCCTCATTCTAGGGTCCTCTAAACCTGCCTCTCATCCGTGGGTCCCACCATTTTTAAATTTTATTTTCTTTCTATTATGCACGGAAAATGGTTGCAGGTAGTTATGACTTGCATTAGAAGCTGGTGGCCGACGAGTTGGAAGAAGACACGTATCAAAATTACACGCAGAATTGGAGTTGGACTCCGGGGGTGTCGGATCTGAATGAGATGGCAACAGATAGGAGAGTCAGGAGGATATAAGGATAGGGACAATCGTGTTTAATTTAGATTCTGGTGTTAAGTTAGTTTAATTAAGATTGTGTTAAGGAGTTATATATATGTTATAGAATACTCGTAGAAAAGAGAGATCAATCGTTATCAGAAATTCCTTTTAGTGTTTCGCATCTATTATTTTTCATCGTTGCTTTGGTACTTTGCTGTGGAAAGTGTCCGTCCATCCTCACGTAAGTAGCAAACAAGCTGCTCGCCGGTGCATAAACCCGGTACAAGACTGTTGTGTTGTTCGGCAATTTTGCTGGGCAACACTTTCTTTCTCTCTCGTTCCTTTCTCCCGAGCCCGACCGAGCCTGGGCAGATCCCGGTGGCCGTGAGCCGCCTCTCCCCACGCCGCTTGCCCCGCGCGCTGCCTACCCCGCGCACCGCCTCTTCCTTGCCTCTGGCCTGCCCTATGCCCTCCTGCATGGATCATCGAACCTCAAACCCGGTCGCGCGAGGTGCACCATTGACGCCGCCTCCCGCAGCCAGTAGGGCCGTCGGTGCCACATCCGTCCAGCTGCAACCCGCCACCCCGGCCGACAGCACCTCCGTCCAGCTGCAACCCGCCACCCCGGTCGGCTGTGCTTCATCCCAGCGGTGGGCTGCCCCATCTTCAAGAACAAAGTTATCCCGGTGGCGTTCTTCCTCATGACGTCCCCAACGGCAGCACTCAAGTGTCGAGCTTCACGCAACGCACTGCCGCCTGGGAGGATGACATCAGCTTCCCCAGTTCACCAATATTTGACTGGGGCCTCACCCCAACCATCGAGAGCATCGCCGAGGTAATCATTTGTTGTTTTCTGATTAGCTTCTCCCAATGACTGATGAGCTTCTCCCAATCTGAACCAATGCATGGTTACAGTTCCAGTCAGTTCATATTAGGATTTGGGGCTTATTAGTTTAAGGCAGTTCAAGGGGTCATATTAGGATTTGGGGCTGTAGTTACAGTTTAATTGGTGCAACCGTTCGGCCTGAGACTAAGTTTGTATGTGCATCGTGTTTCCGAGAAATGAGGAACACTTATACTCCTGTTAATGGCCACGGTGCTGAATATCATATAAAATGAGATTCAGAGCACAATCATCTTTAAGTTCCATGCTTATCATTGATGCATAAGGATTCTTATGTACTGGAGGGAGTACAATATAGTTGATCCTGTAACATCATGTTAGTTTGCTTCCTTGAGCGTAGTAAGAGCGTAGTACTGCAGATCACAGGCACACCAAAATAACTAGTAAAATGGCTTGTTATTCTTCAGTCAAATCATCCTTACTGTTCTTGCCCGATCTGTACTGTGTTTTAATTGCATCTTTCTCAAGTTGGATGGCATAAATGTGGGATGGGATTGGTATTCTATTTTCTTGTAACCTTGCTCTTCATTTTTGAAACCAGCTTAATTTTTTCAACAACTCTTACTGCAAATATAGGCTTGTGGAAACTCTATACTACATGCATGATGTTACATTTGGTTCATTGGGTCATGCTTGCTGTGGAGTGAGCATTTTTTTTCTTTCTGGATACTATGCTGCTAATGTTCTACAGGTTAATCAACTGGCTTTGATCTGTTGCCAAGATCAATTTTATTTTCTTATGTGTCGTATTTCTATTTGAACTAGGTGTAATCTCAGCCTTGCTCAGTGTAGTGCCCTTTGTTTGTGTAGCAAGAGACACCTGTATTATATATGTTTCTGTGTATATTAACATATAAATAGACCTCTAAAAAGAGATGCAATATTTGTTCTTAGAAAAATCTGTAAGCTAGACAGTTGGCCTTGGCTAGGTGTTGTTCCCAGTTAACCAACCAATCCAAACAAATGTACCAGGTTTAGTTAATCAATTAGGCCTTAGAATTTGGCTGGGTTTTGCTGGAAACATGTGAGAACCAAACAGTGTTCATCTCTTTTAATAAAGAAATTTTCAATGTGGAAATGCAGGGGGAAAAAATCTGATGGTTCTCACTGACCTCCACCTTGTACCAGTTTTCTTGGTGGACACATTCCTGAACTCTCACTTTTTAGGCTTATTGGGAGCAAGCCTAGTCATTGTTACATCTGCTCTGAACTCTCTTGCAAGTGGTAAACAGATCTCTGAAAAACATAAACATCGTGCTTGGTTCTTTCTTCCATTTTTTTAACGCTTATATTATTTTATTATAACAAAGTTCATCAGAATTAGAAAAAGAATCAACGTGTTCTTTACGCTCTAGATTTACCATAGCTTGTTATATGCTTACTGTCGTATACTTGCCTTATGGGTATACAAATGATGAAGGAATGGATACGCAGAGACATGGTGGAAAATCAAGGAAGATACGAGATAATGGCGATAGGCAACAGATGGTCTTCGACCAGTCGGGATAATAGAAGATCCCGTATACCGGTATGGAAACAAGGCGCATACTAAGACCGGTATACAATGACTTGAGGAGCAAGATATTGAGCAATTTGTAGTCTGATTAGGACTCTAGATCAATAAAGAAAGTCGGAGATAGAATTCCATATATGTAATTCATGTAATCGACTAGGACTCGATTGTAACCCTAGCTCCCCCGGACATATAAGGCGGAGCAGGGACCCCCCCGAAGACTCTCCGACATCTTGCAATTAGCAAATCGCTAAAGGCAATACATAACATACATGACGTAGGGTATTACTCTCAATTCGAGGGCCTCGAACCTGTCTAAAATCGCGTGTTCCCGTGTGTTCCGTGTGTTGCACCATCGAATTCCACGCTCGTGAGGGACCGGGTAGTACTAGTGCCGAGTTTAAGACTCGACATTTGGCGCGCCGGTAGGGGTCCCGGCGAGTTCCTAGCGAGTTCGATGGCCACTCCGTTTGTCGTCGACTTCGAGCCCGGCTTCAAGATTCGCTTCGGGTCCCTCGACTTTGAAGCCGACTCGGACGGAAAATTGTCTTTGATGAATCCGACTCGTTGCCGGGCCGCTGCTTCTAAAGCGCGATCACCTGCCACGGTTGACACCTCTGATTCAGGACTTAGCGGGTCCGACGCAGCTTTAGCGCGAAACATCGGACTCCCTACGCTTATGCCTCGTAACGGTGCCCGGCTGCGGCGAAAAGCTGTTTTCCCGAGCTGGATATTGATTCCGAGGAAGACGCTCCGGTCTTCTTCCAAGTGTTCATGACAGGACCGGTTATCCGACAACTCACTTCGAGGAAGCTGCCGAAGAAGCAGACAAGGATGGCGAGAGTTGAAGCCGAACGCAGTCGTCGTGAAGCGGAAGAAGCAAATACGAGATGAACAACTTCCTCCACCTTCAGCCGCGGATCCGCGCACAAGTGCTACTTGCTCCGGCTGGAGGAAGCACCCTCGCGACCGCTCCCCGGCCACGGGCCCGTCTGCGAGACCAGTCCGGAGACCCGGACGAATCTCCAGGATACAACAACCGACGGGGATGTCGCGGCGGGAGACGCCAACGATCTTCCAGCAGAGCTTTGGATTTAAGTTCCATGGAAGTAGAGATGAATGGCGCTCGGATCTTCACATCGCCGGTCCACAATATTGTAGGAGTGAAGCAAATTCTTGAAATAATACCGTAAGAAGTCCTCAATGCTACGCCAGGATTGCGGCGTGCGCTGAATTTGGTTGATGCGGCGGCTCTGCAAACAAACCAGCTCGTCCATGATCGAGCGGAATCTTCTTGTCGCTCGCGTTCCCATTCGGAACGACCGACAAGGGCCCTGTCTCGACGGAGCTTCTTTTGGAGGAAGGCTTGGACCCCGGCATACCCCGATTGCGGATGCACATGAACGAGCTCCCAACCAAGATTTGCGTATACCGCTTAACGGGAACCGTGATGCTCGGAACGTGCCGATTGATCGTCATGCGAAAGAGCGGAGGAGCGAACAAGACATGAGGAAGATGAGAGACGACGGACCGGTCATGTCGATGATCGTTCTCGGGATCTTGCCCCACCCCGGTCGCGTTTGAACAATTCTCCGCGTCACGGGCCGGCAGCCTCGGCGCCGCCCGCCAATTATCCGCGCAACGATCATCGAGGGCATGGTAGTAGGCATGCTCATCGAGATGAACGACCCGTAAGGGATGATCGCCGCGACACTAGAGACCGAAGAGGGCGAGACAACCGGGACAGAGATGTTGAACCCCGGCGCACGAACAATGATCGTCAAGCTGCACCTCCGCCTCCATCGCAACGTGAAGAACCAGCAAACAATGATCGTCAAGCGGCACCTCCACCTCCGCCTCCTTCACGGCACGCGGAGCCGGTGAATAACGACGAACAGGGCGGCTTGGGAGATAGATACCAGGATGACCGTTATTACGACTATTCCGACGATGACAGGGATCGTAATTATCGGCATCGTCCTAGTCGTCGATCTCCGTCACCGATCCGGACCGGTCCGGAAGACGATGAATACTCCGTAATCCCCGCTTTCACGCGAGATTTACGCATCCGCAAATACCCTGGGGATTTAATCCTGGAGCCATTGACAAGTATGATGGCAAAGCACATCCGGCCGAATGGCTCCGTATGTACACCACGGCTATTCGATCAGCAGGAGGAGACACGTTCGTGCTAGCTAATTATCTATCGATGTGCATGGAGCAGGCTGGACGCTTATGGTTGCAATCCCTGCCCGAGAAATCCATTTCTTCGTGGGGAGACCTCACCAAAAAGTTCGTAGAAAACTTCCGGGCGACTTGTGAGAAGCCAGGGAATTACTTCGACCTCAATAGGCTCGAAGCGAAGCCCGACGAGACCCTCACCGATTTCATCGAGCGATTCTGCAATAAGAAGGCCTTAATCCCCAATGTTCCTCGATCAGCAAGTGATTGCTGCATTTCAAGTCGGCGTCCGAAGTGAAGCATTAGTTCACAAGATTGGGAGACGAAATCGAAACCTCACCATGACGGCATCGAGTGCTTCAAGATAGCGAGATGATTACGCTGCCGAAGAATCGAATGTAGTCAATTTGCGCGGGAACAAAGGGAAGGAACCGAAGCATGACCAAGGCAACCAGTCTGGATCCAGGAACGACAAGAAGCGCTAGGCTGATCACCTTGTTGTAGCCGTCGACCGGTCTCATGGAGGAGATCGGCCGGCACCCCCTAAGAGAGGTCCAAGAGAACGATTGTCGTTTGAAACACTTCCGGATGGCCCTTGTATGATTCATAATGGAAATCATAAAGCTAAGGAGTGCTTCCTGTTAAGGCCATTTGCTCAATTTGCCTTAAAGGTCGCACCCCGATCCGCCTACGGGAATCGGAAGGATGACAAGGGCAAGGATAAAGATCGTGAAGACAATGAGGATGACGAAGGATTTCAGGAACCAGCTAGAGAGGTGAACATGATCTATGGAGGCCCGGACGCATATGAGTCGAAGCGGAAGCAAAAATTGGCGTTTCGGGAGGTTAATGCTGTTGCTCCCGCAACTCCGAATATCTTCGGTGGTCCGAGGTCCCCATTACATTTAGCAGGGCAGATCATCCGGAGGTACTACCAAAAGCTGGAAAATATCCACTCATCCTTGCCCCCATTGTTCGAAGGTGCGACCGAAGAGAACTTTCATTGACGGGGAAGCTGCTTGGATATTTTGTTTGCTAAGACTCGCCCGAGCTTGGCCTCGACTGTGGCTGATTTAGAGCGCAGTGTTTCTCCGTTCCATGGTATAATACCCGGGCGAAATAGTTACCCTTTGGGGCGGATCTCTCTGCCGGTGACTTTTGGGACGAAGGAAAACTATAGAAGGGAGAATATCACCTTTCGGTGGCTGACATAGACTCGACATATCATGCTATCCTCGGAAGACCAGCTCCGGCAAAATTTATGGCCATCCCAAATTATCAGTATTTGATGTTGAAGATGCCTGGGCCAAATGGGGTCCTGTCATTCCGAGGTGATATCAAGACCGCCTATGCTTGTGAGGTGCACAGCACAGAATTGGCATCTCGGGCCAATTCGTAAGTTGAACGTCGAGAAATCGGGAAGCAGTCGAAGCTTTGGAAGTTCGGGCAAGGATAGAGGATGAAGTCCCGATCAAAAAGATTGCAAAGGAGAAATTGAAGGCCGATGCGGTGGTTTCCAAGACTCGTCCAGCCTTGATGAGTCGGACTCCTCCAAGGTCACCCATATAGGGGCTGACTTGGGGGATAAATAGGAAAGCGCGCTCATTCTTTTCCTCCAGGAAAATAGGGATATCTTCGCATGGCAGCCTTCCGACATGCCGGGTGTTCCTAGGGAGAAGATTGAGCACGCACTATTGGTGCGTCCCGATGCGAAGCTAGTGAAACAGAAGCTCCGGAGGTTTGCTCAAGACCGCAAGGAAGCTATCAAGAAAGAGATAACTAGGTTGTTAGTAGCTAAGTTCATTAGGGAGGTGTATCATCCAGATTGGCTTGCCAATCCAGATGCTTGTACCAAAAAAGAATACTAAAGAATTAAGAATGTGCGTTGATTATACCGATCTCAACAAAGCTTGCCCCAAAGACCCTTTCGCGCTGCCTCGAATCGACCAAGTTGTTGATTCGACTCGTCGGCTAAGAGCGTCTTAGTTTCCTTGATGCTTATTCAGGGTATCATCAAATACCGCTAAGAGTTGAGGATCGGATAAAGACCGCGTTTATCACCCCCTTTGGAGCATACTGCTACACGACTATGCCGTTTGGATTGAAAAATGCTGGAGCTACGTATCGGCGCGGCATACAACGTTGTTCGGATTCGCAATTGGGAAGGAACGCAGAAGCTTATGTTGATGATATAGTGGTCAAGTCTCAAAAACTCGAAGATCTCCTCTCCGACCTGGCAGAGACCTTTAGTAATCTGCGAAACTTTTCCATGAAGTTAAACCCGGAAAGTGTGTATTCGGAGTTCGTTCCGGGAAATTACTCGGGTTATTTGGTATCATGGAGAGGTATTGAAGCCAATCCAGAAAAAATTCAGACGATTGTTAACATGCAACCCCGAGTTGTTTGAAGGATGTCCGAAGTCGACGGGCAGTATGGCGGCTCTTAGTCGTTTCATCTCAAGACTCGGGAGTACGAGGACTTGCGTTCTTTAAGTTGCTCAAAAAACAAGATAAGTTTGAGTGGACTAGTGAAGCACAAGTCGCACTTGATCAACTTAAAGAGTATCTCGATAACCCTCCGGTGTTGGTCCCGCCGGAGCCCGACGAGGTTATTCGATTATATATCTCCGCAACAACCCATGTGGTGAGCACGGTTCGGCGGTTGATAGGAAGGAAGAAGGACACCTGCAATTGGTGCAACATCCGGTCTATTTTGTAAGTGAAGTTCTTACTGAATCTAAGATAAGGTATCTTCAATTGCGAAGTTAATATATGCTGTAGTGATAACTTCTCGGAAGCTAAAGAATTATTTCCAAGCGCATCCTATTGAGGTTAAAACCGGGTTTGCCATTGGAGATATTGTTCGCAACCGGGAAGCGATTGGTCAAGTTGCTAAATGGGCTATAGAACTTGGCCAGTATGAAATTACGTTCTCTTCGCGGACGGCTATTAAGGGACAAGCATTAGCTGATTTCATAACAGAGTGGCTAGAAACACAAGTGCCGCGGGAGATTCAAGCATTGGAGTATTGGGAGATGTTCTTTGATGGGTCCCTGCAGCTTTCGAGCGCGGGGCTGGCGTGGTACTTCTCACTCCACAAAAGGAACCGCTCGGATATGTGTTGCAAATGCACTTTCGAGCTTCAAACAATACAACGGAGTATGAAGCTTTGCTTCATGGGCTCGCAGTAGCCGTTTCGTTGGGCGTCCGACGATTGGATATCTATGGTGATTCGATGTTAGTGATCAGCCAAGTTAACAAGGTGTGGGATGCTCATGATGATCATATGATTGCTTATCGTCAAGAGGTTCGGAAACTTGAAGATAAATTTGATGGTTTGCGATTTTCTCATATACTGCACGGAAATAATTCTCATCGCGGATGAGTTGGCTAGACTGGGATCTTCGCGACGAGCGGTTCCTCCTAGCGTTTTTCTTCAGGTGTTGGATAAACCATCTATAAAGATGGAGCCCAAGGTTACTATTACAGAAATCGAAGATAAGGCGGTCTCGTAAAGTCGGGAGGAAAAAGCGGTCTTGAAGAACCGATCCGGTAGTACGGGTTTGCCAGGAAAGACAGAAGGCGGATTCAATACCGGTGATATTCAGCCATTGGATGTTATGATTATTGATTTCGATTGGCGTACTCCGTATCTTGACTATTTGCAATCTGGCAAAACACCAAAGGATAAGGTGGAGAAGCAAAGATTGGAAGTTCGAGCCCGCAATTATCTAATTCTTGAAGGAGAATTATATAAGCGTGGAGCTAATATCTTGATGAAGTGTGTGTCAGTTTCCGATGGTATTCAATTGCTTGAAGACATACACAAGGGGATTTGTGGAAACCATGCCTCTTCGAAGACATTGGTTGGGAAGATATTCGGACAGGGGTTTTATTGGCCTACAGCGATGGATGATGCGCATAGAGTGGTTAAGAATTGTCAAGGATGTCGGTTTTTTGCAAGACAACCTCATACTCCGGCTCAGGAGTTGCAATTGATTCCAATGACCTGGCCTTTTTCTACTTGGGGGCTGGATATAGTGGGACCTTTTAAGCGAGCACCAGGAGGATTCACGCATATTTTTGTGGCAGTAGACAAGTTTTCCAAGTGGATCGAGGCTCGAAGCGAGTTACTAGTACGACTACGGCCCGTGCGATCAAGTTTTTGCAGAACATTTTTGTACGTTTTGGGGTTCCATACAGTATTATTACGATAATGGGCCTCAATTCACTTCGAGTTTTTCAAAGATTATGTTGAGAGCTTAGGGATCAAGGTGCAATATGCGTCGGTGGCACACCCGCAGAGCAATGGACAAGTGGAACAAGCTAATGGAATGATTTTGACCGGTCTTAAACCGAGAATTTTTGATCGATTGAAGCCTTATGCGGGAAAATGGGTTAAGGAATTGCCCTGGGTGCTCCGGGGTTTGCGTACTAATGTTAGCGAGCTACGGGACAATCTCCTTTTTCTTTGGTATATGGATCTGAAGCCATGTTACCTATCGAAGTGAATATGGTGTCAGCTCGGGTTCGGTATTATGATGAAGAAAAATATGATTGATCAACGTCGAGGTTGAACCGATTGCTGCGGAAGAATTGAGAGATCAAGCTCCGATTCAAGCCGCCAAATATCAACAAGGATTGCGTCGCTATCATGATCGTAATGTTCGCACGCGGGAATTCCAAATAGGAGATTTGGTTTTGCGGAAGATTCGATCTAACAAGAACAGGCATAAGTTGTCACCGGTCTAGGAAGGACCTTTTTTGGTTAAATCGGTATCCAGACCAGGGGCTTATAGGCTTATGACCTTGGAAGAGGAAGAAATTCCAAATTCTTGGAATATTGATCAACTTCGTCGTTTTTATACTTAAAAGAGTATTTATTGTAAAGTTTTTATTATTATAATAAAGTAATTTTATCTAATAATGATGTGTTTGTTTTTTGTGTTTCCATACTTTAATTGTGAATTAAATTATTGAGCCAGGGGGCTGCTATGATAAAGAGTAGTCTCGTGATATTTTGTTATTTCTGCTATGATAAGAGCAGATCAGTGATATGCTCGCTATTCCTGAATAATAAGACCAGTCATTTAGTTGATGGATTGTTGTGATAAGAGCAGTCTACTGAAATTATAAGCTTGTGTTTAAGACTGGTATATTCAGGAAAAGATAGTGTATAGCATTCTTTTTTATGAATACTGATTGGTAAACTCGTTGTATTAAGGACAGTTTGGGAAATCTTATAAACTAACTTTTTTGCTCATGCTATATCATATCTTGAGTAAATAAGTTAGTAAGCATAATGGTGAAACCAGTATTCATAAAACAAGAAAAGTGACTGATATTTATAAGCAAACAATGTAATGGTCAAGATGTTCAATTTCAAAATAAGCCCTATTACAAAGATTTCTAAGCAGGACCGCTTAAAGTACCGGTGTCACCGGTCTTGGGATTTCCTTCGAGCCTATCATCCAGGTGTTTCTTCAGAATCGGAAGAAGTTACAATTAAATCTCTGTCAAGATCTTCGAAGGCATCTTCTATTGTCCTGTCCGGCGGCGAGTTGCAGCATCTCGAGCATCTTGATCTAGGGCAAAAGCTGCTGGTGCTACATTCGAGAGGATGCCCGACGGATCAATCGGAACATCTTCCACCAATTCGAAACGGTACCAATGAGAGAGTTCCTCAGCTCATTGAACCGGTCTTCGATGGTATCGGGGTGGGCACCATCCCGGATGAAATTGAAGTCGCAATCTTCGACCGGAGTCCAAGATTGGATTATGGCGGCGATATGTCCCCCTCCCGAAGCGACGACCAACCTTGAGTGCTCTCCGATCCTTCTCGGGATTGCCCGGATGGCGGACTCAAGGTCCATCTCGTTGGGATCAATAGTTTGACCGCCATTGAGATACTCCGAGTACGAATTGTGCCTGCAGTAAGTTCTGAAAAAACAAGTATAAATTTAAGACCGGGTATTGTCGAAGACCGGTATTTTCAAAAGATAACATAAGAATAATCAAGAAAGCTTTTGGGCAGTCTTCGAGGCCTTCTCTTTGTCCGCTTGAGCTGATTTCGCTGCTTCTAATGCTTCGACCGGTTCAGCTTTCAAGCGAGCGTTCTCGCTCTCTAGCATCTTGTTGGAGCGAAGTGCTTGGGCTAGTATGCTATCTTTAGCGATAAGCTCGCCTTCGAGTTCTCCAATTCGTGCTGCCTCGTTGCTCTTCGATACGAGAGCCTTCTTCCAGTGCTCTGTTCTTGAGCTGTTGTTTTTTCCATGAGGACCTCCTCAGCTTTCTTATGGGCAGCAACAAGACTCTCGAGCGCCGAGATCAAGGATTGCATTAATCGAGAAGGGAAATAGTGGGAAAAATGTAGAATGTATAAGGCAAATTGAGAACGTTACTTCGATTAATTTGGCGGAGCTTGATGATTTCTTGCCGGCGCTCCTCCATCATGCGATGGGTGTTCTGCAGACCGGCTTCTCTCCTCCGGAGGTCATTTTCCTTGGCCTTTAGATCGGCCGTCTCGAATTTCTAGCTCACCCAATCGTTCTTGATTGGTGTTGAGTTCTTCCCGCAAGCGGGTGATAATAGCAGTCTTGGCCTCGGAGCTTTTCGGAAGAACCTAAAAGAAAAAGAGAGTAAGAAATTTGATGATTAAAGGGAAGTTGCTTGGAGAAATTATTAAAAGATAGAGATATACTTGGCCGATTCCGAGAAATTCTTTAAGGCCTCTTCTTCTTGGAGGGCGTCCCATTGAGCCGTTGCGGTAAAAGTCCTAGCTCCACTGGAACTGTCCACCTTTACTTCCCCGACCACCATTTTGGCTAGTTTGGGGTCTCCGGAAGATTTGCGAGTTGTCCTGGCCCGGCGAGGGATTTCTTCCGTCCGGACCGGTCCCAGTGAGAGCTCCGGAGGGATTTGAAATAAGGTGGCTTGGGGAAGAGGGTTGTCGAAGAGGAGCTTTCAACATTGGAGGCTTGCTTTTCAGCTTCTAAGCTTGAGGTGGCAGGGAATTCCTTTGTGGGAGCCACACTTTGAGCTTCTACGCTTGAAGTAGCAAGAGCGGCGGTGGAGGCGCCAGGAGTGGAACCGGTCCGTGGCACATCCGGGGAAGAAATGGGAACATCGCCGGGAGGAGCTTTTGAGGAGGATTTGTTTCTTAGAAAGCCAGCTATGCTAGCTTGGAAGTTAGAAGGAATCCTGTAAGAAAAAGCGACATTAATTAGATTAGAGCGAGGAGCTTCGGAACCTAAGGAGTTTTTGACGGATGGAATAATTCGAGAAAAAAAGTGATAATCCGTAAAACTTACGTGGAAGCTTTTTGAAGCCGGTGGAGGTTTTGACCTTTTTGGATGGGCCTTGGGTAACCCCACCATCGCTATCCGCAGCTCTTTTCTCCGCTGGATTGGCTTGCGGAGTTGGAGCTGAATTTCCAGACATCGGAAGGACCGGTCCGGTGACCATACCGAGACCTTTTGGGGACCTTCGACAAAGGGTCGACCGAGGCGAAGTGCCTTGAGTTTTCCCTAATGAAGCTTCGAGGATGGCTAGGGCCGCTTGGCGATCCCTTTCAACGGCCTCTTCTTCTCGCCGACGGTCTTCAAGTCTCTCGTGCCTCCGAGCGAGTGTCGCCAGGAGCAGCAGGAGGGATAGCAGGAGGAGCAGCAGGTCTGCCGATGGTCAAGGAAGTAGTACGTTTTCTTGTACTAGGAGCTTGAACCACGGTCCCAGATTTAGTGATTTTTGGGGTCAAGCTTGGAGGTAAAGGGAAAGACCGGTCTAAGGATCTTTGAGTCGGACCGGCTTGAACGGCTAGTGGAGCGGCATTGTTGGCGTAGTCTTCTCCCCAAGTGTCATTAGGAGGAAGAGGAGGATGACTTCGTAATTGTCCATTTTCTGCAATTATAGAGATTGAGTCTTTATAAGTAAATGATGGCAATAAGTGATAAAGATTTGAAAAAACAGGGAGAGGTACTTACGGCATCACGAGGATTGCATGAGCCGAAAGCCAATGCCACTCTTGTACATCCGGACAGGTCTAGATTTGGTCTGCAGCATCCGTTTGATGCGAACTTCTAACCGATCCTTGTCGGGGAGGGAAGTTCCATCCAAAGGCATGGCGGTGTCTTCATTGAAAAGCCAAGCAGGGTGTTCTTGCTTCTTGAGTGGTTGGACGCCCCGCACTATGAAGCTCCGGAGAATTGTCTCGGCGGTTACGCCTTTGACATTTTTCAAGTATCCGATGCAGGCGAGGAGTGCAAGAACTTCATCGTCCTCTTTGAGTTTTTTCCTGGTTTCAACGGTGGGGAAATTCTTGGCTACCTTCGCATTGAAGGCAGGGAGAGATGGTTGAGGATTGTCACGGAAGAACCAGCCTTTTTCCAGTGAGCTATGCTATTGTTCAAGGATAAAGAGAAATATTCATCCGCGCTCCAAGCATCGGATTCCCACACCGCCAACTGCAGCTCTGACGGTCTCATGATGGAAGCGGGTGAATTTGGAACAGATATTGGAACAGCTTGAAGTGGGGGAGAACTCCAAGGAAAGCTTCGCATAAATGAATAAAAAAGGCAATCCGAAGGATGGAGTTAGGGTTAAGGTTCACTAACTCCCATCCATAGAAGAAAAGAAGTCCTCTAAAGAAAGAACAGCATGGGAGATCGAGGCCACGAAGGAAAAAGGCTTTGAAGACTAGTTGCTTGAGATTCATCTATACCCTAGGGAATTTGGCTCGGGGAAGGGACACTCCGGTTTAAGATGGGTTGAGGAGGAAGATACCCATCTTTAACTCGCTTCGTTCGAGGAGGATTCTCGTGACCTTGCTCGGGACCAAGGTCTTGGACCCCAAACGGAAGCCGATCGTGAGGAACGAGAGGAAGAAGATGAGGGAACAGCGGTGGATTTCTTCTTGCCCATCTTGAGAGATGGAAAAAGAAAGCTTTGAATTGGTTAATGAGGAAGGAGAGCGCAACGGAACGAAAGCGAATGGTGGGCGCGTATGAGCTTCGGGAGCGAGGGTTGACCTAGGTCGACTTTTCGTTTTCTTTTATAGACACCGGGATGGGCCCGGGGCTAAAACATTATTGGGCCTTTTTAAGAGGCCCGAGGGATGTCGTAATCTGTGCAATTATGACCTAACGGCCATAAGGAAGTTAATGATCTGTTATCTACGTTAATTATGACTTAACGGTCATAAGAATAAGCCGTCGTGCTTTTATGAAAGAAAAAAGCGGTCCGAAAAATGGAAATTTTCAGATAAAAGTTAAAGTCATGCAGAATTTTGTAATTCAGCAGTATGAGAGAGTTAGATTTTACATCACTCGGTGATAAAGGATGCCTTAGGCTATGGGTGTTAATCATCCGGCTGATTATAGGCTTTGGAGACTCGAGTCGTTGTGAGAATATAAGGAATAAACTGGTCCGATCAACCGGAATTGTGGTTTTTAGTGAAATTTCGATAAGCAAATTATAAGTCCAGGCGGATTTAGGCGGTCCGTTATGTGAAATTGGTAGGAACATACGAGAGGATAAGAAATTCTAGCCGGTATGACCGGTCTGGAAAATATGTTTTTGGCAAAAATTGCTGAGAGGAATGTGATTTGATGGAAAATAACCAAGCATAGTCTCTCAAGAAAGACTCTTGCATTATTTGCGATCCTCAAATGATACAAGAGTCGGAGGCTATACCTAATTAGGTGCACTCGACCGGTGCACCGTGTTCAAGAGCGGTTTGCAAAGATCTCGGGAAGTGGAAAATGATGGAAATTGAAAGGAGCGGTCTGTAGCAATTGGATATTGAAGGAAATAATGAAGAATCAACTAGTGGACTCTTGCATTATTTGAAAGGAGTTCAAATGATCCAAGAGTCGGGGCTATACTCAATTGGGTGCGCCTAGTCGGTGCACCGTGAGAAGAATAAGCTACGACTACCTAATTAGGTGATATAAAAGGTGAAAAATAACAATTTTTTCGGGCTTCTTGTTAAAGCACTTATGAAGAAAAAGAACTAGTTTGCAGCAGATTGGAGTTCTTTTTAATTTTACCATGAATAAAGACCAACGAGCGGAAGACTGGTTAGTCTTATTCAAGGTTAAATCAAAAATTACTCGGGGGCTGCTGTCGTATACTTGCCTTATGGGTATACAGATGATGAAGGAATGGATACGCAGAGACATGGTGGCAAATCAAAGAAGATACGAGATAATGGCGATAGGCAACGGATCGGTCTTCGACCGGTGCGGGATAATAGAAGATCCCGTATACCGGTATGGAAACAAGGCGGATACTAAGACCGGTATACAATGACTTGAGGAGCAAGATATTGAGCAATTTGTAGTCTGATTAGGACTCTAGATCAATAAAGAAAGTCGGAGATAGAATTCCATATATGTAATTCATGTAATCGATTAGGACTACGATTGTAACCCTAGCTCCCCGGACATATAAGGCGGAGCAGGGACCCCCCAAGAAGACTCTCCGACATCTCGCAATTAGCAAATCGCTAAAGGCAATACATAACATACGGGACGTAGGGTATTACTCTCAATTCGAGGGGTCCGAACCTGTCTAAAATCACGTGTTCCTATGTGTTCCGTGTGTTGCACCATCGAATTCCACGCTCGTGAGGGACCGGGTAGTACTAGTGCCGAGTTTAAGACTCGACACTTACTATGTCCAAGTTAGTATAGGAAATTGGATATAAAAGAAGAATAGCTACTAATTTTTATATTCGTTGCTCCATTGCTTTGGCAGTACCTTTGATCACATTCTATTGTTGTCAGTGATCAACATTCCATATTTTATTTCATGTTGAAATACTAGTGTTCTTTGTAATGGGATAACACTTGTAATAGCGTTTTGTACATCCACATTTGACCTTTTAGTCGTCAGTCAACCTGGATAAATGAACAAGGCCTCATCACTAATTTCTTTCTCTCATGCACCGTAGGATCCAAGGCCTTCTACTTCACAAACCGTGCATGAATCTTCTCACCCTGGACAACGAGGCTGACTTGCAATTGTTGATGCCAGCGGATGCAACTCCAAGAAAAAGTCAACCACGGTGAGGCACTGACCAATCTGAAAAGACTTATTGGGAAAGGATCGCTAATGATTTGCATACAAACAAGGACTTTTGAGTCCGATAGGACTGCAAATTCTTTGGAGCATCGATGCCAATTCATATTGAAGGATTGCATGACTTTCCATAGCTTAAGTTATGTGTGCATGATTATTTATGAAATCTGGAATAAATATGGCATCATATAATTTCACTGAGTACTTCAAGGACCTTGTGTTGGACAATCAAGCTGTGTCTCAATCTGTTCTATTTAAGATATTCTCGAGTCACCTCCTTGCCTGATTTCTGTCAGGCACAAATATTTCATGTCAAATAGATTCTGTAATGTCATTTCATTCTGCAAAGTCCTGGTCATTCAGTTACTTGCCCATGGATTTTGTATCTTTAGCACCTGTTCTGATACCTGTTTTTAGCACCTATTTTTGACTTATCTAATACCTATATCTTTAGCACCTAAACCTGTTTCACTGTTGACTTGACTTATCTGATGCCTGACAGAGTTTGGTGTGGCGCCATGCATATAATGAGCCAAAGAATTACTGCTAAATGATAAATTATTTCCACAAAACTTCACAAAAGCACATTAACAGTCACTCATTTTAACAGTTTATTTCCATAAGACATCACAAAAGCACATTAACAAATATTTGCTGAATGTTTCAAAAGGCTTAAGTATTTCCAGTGTTGACTGATAACTGTTCAAGTTAGGGACAAACATATGTTAGTATGCTTTTTCTAAATGGGAACATAAAAGGTTGTAATTGACAAATGAATTTCTTTCACAGATTGATTCCGAAATGTGTAGGTTCATTCTAGAAGATGTGCTGCACAGCTGATTTCTCTACCACAAAAAGTCAACTACACTATTAGTTGCTGGAGTTGATAGCAAGTTTTGGGCCCCTATTTTTGCATAACGACTTGTAAATGAAAAAAGTAGAGGCCCCGTCGCTGGAGATGCTCTCACGGCCCGGACAGCTACGCGGTGGCGACACCACACATGACATCCTTCGACGAGGTGGCGGCTTGGGCTCATCGTGCACGACACATGGCTTGGTGGCAACGGTGCTTTCGGCTCAACGATGCACATCAAGCTTTGACAACAGCGCCTCGTGGCTCGTGGCTTGACCCTTGGAGCCTGAGGTGCGGCGGTGCCCACATGACCCAAGCCATGGCAGCCTATCCCAATTGGGTGCGCCGATTGATGCACGCATGACGCAATCTGCAATCTCGATTTGGATGCACCTCGCCGACACATGGCTGAGCAGCTATCCGTCCATGTTGATACGTCGGTGGGGCAGGGACGCAGGGTGCTAGGCTTGCCCTTGTGGAAGATTTTGGGGCCTAGGGCTCGAGAGGGCCGAAAAGGAGGAAGAAGAAACCCGTCCAAACAAATGGACAACAATTTAATAAAGAAGTAGTATATTATAACTGACAAATGATCAAATATAACAAAAAAGTCAACAACGATAACAATATAGGGTGTGTTCGTTTCCTGGGGTCTAAAATTTATAACTGTCACATAAAAAAGAATCTTACTATTTAAGACTAAATAAAGTTTACTTATAAAATAAATTACAGACACCTAGATTAATTCACGAGACGAATCTAATAAGATTAATTAAGTCGTGATTAGAAGACGGTTACTGTAGCATCACTTTAACAAAACATAGATTAATTAAGCTTATTAGATTTATCTCGAAAATTAACACCAATCTGTCAAAATGGTTTTATCATTAAATTGATCGAAATATATATAAATAATAAGATTCTCTTTGATGTGACAAAGCTAGAGGGTAGAAAACGAACGGGGCCATAGTCTGTAACTGAATGGGAACACTCAATTTTTGTTAACAACCTGAGCAGATCCCCAAAATCTACTTTATAAACCACTAAACCAAGAAGGCGTAAGTGAAAAAGGACAGTAAATTCTATCTGTTTTGGATTAACGTGATGAACAACGACCACTCTTCACTGGCCCTGAACTATATACTGTAAAACAAAATAGAGGAAGAAAAATACAATATATAAACTTCTTAGCCAACGTAAGCTGTGTACATCTCTAACAGTATTGTAGAAGATCCACCGATCAATTGGCTTAGCTTCATGGATTTCACCGACATTTTTACCAGTTCTGTCAGTATATACTTTTCAAGGTTCATCGACCAAATTTTCTGTCTGAATTTTCCCATAGTTCCATAAATCATGCAGTTCCCCTCTTAACCAACCAAGTATTACAATAACCCCTGGAATAAATATAATACAATATTAATCATGATAATATTTATTGTAATAATGAAACTAGTATAGGGCATCTCAGGTAACAGCGTCCACTCACCTAATGTGCATGGAACCAGGTATAATAATGCAGGCTGACCATGCCCGTCCATCAGGAAAAGCGCCACATATGTAAGGAAAAGGCCTAAACACGGGGCAAAAGTCAGAAATGATACTATATCAAAGTCATCCAAGGCATGTTCTCTTTGTAGGAAGTGATTATAGTCCACACAATAATACAATTTTCTGCTCATCTTGTGCGCACCAAGTGGTTCTAGTTCTGTCATTTTCAAAACATTTAAGACTCGCTCATAAGGACCCACATATCATGAAACTTGTAAAATTATGTCTGAGTTCAAACTTAAGAGAGGCTTTTGATTCAGGCTTCTCATCAGTCACCAATGGAACGCTTGCAGCTTGAACGGAACCTAAATGGTCTTCCATATCATGAAATGGGTTACAAGTACTAAGGGCTGAAGTTTGGGATTATTTTTTTTAGAAGCCACATGCCAAATGTATATATTTTTTTTGGTCATTAATTGAAATTTATTATTTTACTAGGCCAAATGCCACCATTATGCAGATCATGCTTAAAAGTCACCCTTCTGTTACTTATGTTTGACCTTCAGACAACTGATTCAGTTCAACTACAGCTAAGTACAGTTATTTATCTGAACATCACACACTAGTGATCATCAGAAGTGTCTGTTCAACAAAAAAATGTGTAGTTGAATAATGAACCAACATAATAACACCAAGCAATCAACTAATATACAAAGGAGAAATAATCAAGCACATACCACAAGCATACCCCAGAGTCAACCATAGAAAATATCCATTCAAGATGCCTTTTTTGCTTGCTCTGTCAAATCTGCACATTGAATATTGAGTAAAACATGAATAACTAGAAGTGCTAAATGTACAATTACACATTGTAAAGGTGATACCTAATTGCTAACTAACCTCAAGACAAACAAGGAAAACATCTATACATCCCGAATTAGAATAGTACCTTCATCATAGTAGTGTTTGCCAACAATTCAAAGCTAATGCCCTATTTGGAACGACTTCTGCTTGTTGTAAAAACAGCTTATTCAAACATAGTGAAAAGAGCTTATTCAAGGACTTCTGCTTGTTGTAAAAACAGCTTATTCAAACATAGTGAAAAGAAGCTTCTTAAATCTTAATACATTATAAGTACATTCTTATAATCAACTTGAGTGCTTGGAATCCTAGCTTCACACAACTTCTACTTATTTTGTGAAGAAGTTGATGCACCAAACCTCAAACCCATGAGGAAAAATAAACCCATACAAGTAAATAAAGAAAGCCAACTAACAACAGGAAGTCAGCGACTAAATGTAACCCTAGCTTAATGTTATTCTACTTTCTAGAATAAATCAGTCATATAGGCTATGCCCATAATTCTTACAGGAAATAATCTCAGTGAAGTTTCACTGTCGAAATTCATTGCATCTGAGAGCAAAATGGTTTCCTCGTTTGTCTTGAGATGAGTTAGCACTCATCCTGTATCCCATCCCACCAAATTTTCCGGTCTCAGATTCAGGCATGGATGGTATGAGATAACCATTAATGCATCCCATATTTGCTCCTTATGTTAGTATTCAGTTGGATATTATCCGCTTCTGAGTGCTTCTTTTTAACTGGTATACCTGGGGGAGGCCCTTCCCCTTGGGGCTGAGTTATTTTTTTCTTGTTATTATTCATTTTTTCTTCTATGATCCTAAGAATAAAATAGTTTATGAAGAAATTTTGTAAGGCTCATTTACCTAATTGGTTGTTAATAAACTACCAACACAAGCATCAATTAAAAATAGATTAATCACTAACTCTTGACATGAATCAGCTGTGGCCCCTATAAATTTCAGGATGGTTTAACAAAATAGTTTTTTCATTTTTGGACAATGCTAGCCTCAATAGCATGTCTCAAGAGTTAAGACCATCATTACATTTACCGTGAAAGGAATCCCAGTAGGTTTCTCCCCCAAATTGGGCCTTAATTAGCGCGGGATTGTGCTAAACTACCACAAAGTCCCTAAGTTATAAAACATACAATAGTTTTTTCATTTTTGGACAATGCTACTCTCAATAGCATATGTCTCAAGAGTTAAGACCATCATTACATTTAGCGTGAAAGGAATCCCAGTAGGTTTCTCCCCCAAATTGGGCCTTAATTAGCGCGGGATTGTGCTAAACTACCACAAAGTCCCTAAGTTATACAACAGACAATGCAACAATACACAGAGACCCAATTACCTATAAGGCTATAACTGAACGTAACAAGCAGTCCAGGGATTCATGGGTCTAGGAATCCGATCGAAGCCATATCACCATATCAACTAAAGCGGATGCCATAACTGGTGCTAGCAAGGCAGCCGAGTGGCCCAGCCTCACAGCTCGCCTGGATAACTAGGCGACACCTTACAAACATGCGCCATAACAAAATCCTCTGTTTTTTATTTCATGACATTTGGACAGCAGGAGCTAGTTGTTTTCCAGTTCAAATTTCTGGTCGGAACGACAATAATGAACGAGCAGAGGAAGTATATTACAACACAGCATAGAGCACTCAATTACCTGTAACTGAATGCAACCAGCAATCCAGGGAAAATGATGTCACCAAAGCCTATCATATCGTAGCCACCCCATGGATCAAAGAAGCGAGGTATCCTTAAGAGCATTGGAATTGATTCTCCTGAGTTATCGCCTCGAGCAACCTGAGTAATTTTTAAAGCAAGCATAAGTAGAGAATAATCCAAGCAAATACATTCAATTGATAATCCATGCAAAAATTTAAAAAACTGTGTAATTGGATAATCTAACAAACATAGAAGTGATAGACCATGCATCAATGTATTCCACATGTGCTGGATTTGGCAAGCTGCACATTTGGTACCAAAAACATATAATTTCCTAGCTGATTATTGGTTCAACTGGTAATAGGTTCTTCCGATAGTTTGAGAGCTGTGTTAAGACCACTTGATGCTCAACCCTATCAGAGGGCACTCACCATTGTAACCATCATTTTTAATGTAAGCACACGACACGGCTATTACCTCACAGCAAGAGACTTGAGCATGTCTGCAGACTTTATCCTTTCGGAAATGCAGCATATACTGCTTTTAGGTGTGCAGCAGTTTTGCTGCACCCTATTTTGTAGGGTTTGGTTCCCAAACCATTAATAGATTACATTTTGATCATCAATTCAATGCCCATGACATGACTTAACGATTTTCTAATTATTAAAAAACTCAACTCGTGGGCTAAAATGGCTTGTGTCAATCTGATTCAATGGAAATCTTTAAAATAAAAAACTCAGCCCCGGCTAAGATCATCCCCACGGGTTTCTTTTAAAGAAAACCACTTGCAACCCAGGATTGCAGAAAATCCACAAACCCTAGTCTCATCAGGCCTTAACTTGTGCTTTGGGCCCATCCCATACATGAGCCCACTCACCACAGATCGGATCATCAGAATGGGATGCAACAAATGGATTTGATCACCACAGTAGGGGCTCCCCCTACTGTAATTCAATTTAAAAAAAAGGATTTGAACCCTACTTGGAGGCCTCACACCTGGAGGCTATAACTAACTGAACTATTGCAAGTTTTCAATTCAGTGGAAATCTACAATACTAAATAATTAACAATAACATGCTTAATTGATACTACCTCTGTCCCATTGAGAGTGTCGTTCTCAATTCCCAAGAAGTCAAACCTTTTTAACTTTGACCAAAAATATATGAAAAAATATAAATATTTATTGAAAATAATTAGTATCATTAGATAGATAATTTAATCTACTTTCATAATCAACTTATTTAGAGATACAAATATTACTAATATTTTCTACAAAGTTTAAAAAGTTTAACTTGCACGGATACCATAGCGACACTTTCAATGGGATGGACGGAGTAAAAGAAGTAAACAAAATACACTTACAGCAATCATGACACTTTCATGGAATATAAGAGGTGAAATGAACACCCAAAAGATGTCATACACAAATGCAGCACAAAGAAGTGCTGATGCAACCTGCCAATATAAAGTATTAGGTAGTTCTGTAGCATGTAGGATCAGTAAGAGAATTACTTCATGACAACTGTAGCAAATAGAAATGCCAATACCCTGATGTTTGGTAAGCGCGCCATCTGAAGCACGGTTATCATCAAGCAAATACCCTAGGAATAAATAGAATACATGGTCAATAATATCCAGTTAAGTTTAAAAAGGTCGAAGCAGCATGAATTCCAATAGTTAATAGCACGAGATACCAAGTAATAAACTACTACAATAGTCCAACCATGAAGGAAGAAACAAGATATTCTCTTCTCTGAAGAAACAATCTAATATCTCAGAATGAAATGCTGACATAACATGCTGTCCTCACATATTCATATGATATAAGGACTTCATATTACAGAGGATGGTAGGGCTATCTGAGGTGGTTGGAAGAGTTTGAGACATTTTTAACTTCAGTTCTAATACAAGTTTGGGATTCAACACATAACTTTATTTATTTTATAGCAATGAGATAAATGCACTATGGCCCACTGAACTAATTATGTGCGCGAAGCCATACTTAATGAAACATGTCAAACCAAGGTAATACTCATGACTGGACCTAACCAATTCATATGTCATCATAACAGAGCTAAACCATCATGCTTAAATTTTTGCGCATTTTAGTTTCAGAGAGCCATGGATTTGACATGTGTGAATAGTTTACTGTCACAACATCTGTACAGAAAGGATCACAAATTCTTAGTTTTTCAAATATAGTTTTGAAGGAAAACTCCTAGGGTTAGAATGGCTTCCAGGACCCCGAATGTAATATTTCAACATTCAACATTGTTGGGAAAATCGTGTCCCTTGACTAACACCGACTTCTGAGAAGTGATACCAAACTGGTGTGATACCACTTCTTCTGTGGACCCAAACCCAACGTTCTCACTATATCGAGGAAATCTTCACCTTACTCTACTAATCTAGGAGACCAACTCTCTACAAAAGAGCTCAACCTTTATTCATAGCATAAACTTGGTACACGGTATACACTTATTGTGGGTGGCTACCCATGACACACCATGACACCTACACACCAACACACCATGGCATGCCATGCTACCTAGGACTTAAATGACACCTCGAGTCATGGCCCCTTAGGGGAGGGGAGACACCTCTATTTATACTTGTACATGGTCTCTAGGATGTTGCCACATGGCAACATTCCACGCTCTTCTAACTAAAATATCTTGCTCTAGAATATTCTCATCCTTATCCTAATATCTAGATATTTCTTGCCATACATAATAAATATCTAGTTTCTAGAGTGTTCTTTACTTTGCCATGAAGAAATAGTTCAAGACTCTTCCATGGCAAATATCTTCTCTTGTCCTTTCCCAAATATTCTAGAACATTCCAAGTATGCATTGTCATAACTTAACACTCCCTCTCAATGCATACTTGCTTGGATCTTCTCGTGCTCTACCATTGCGAGCCTTCTTCTCTTGTCTCTTCATTGAGAATGTTGACTCACCCTTTATCTTGATCTCTTCATTCTTCTCACTATTGGGCAACCCTTCTCTCTTTTTTGATCTCCTCCATACTTGCCCTTTGGCCACTTCTTTATATGAAGGCAAAGTAACTTGAGGAGGTACGATAGCGACATACCTTTCACTTGGTTTCTTTCTCATTCTGCAATTCTTGTCACTTGCTTCTTGAGCCTTCATCACTATAGAATGCACTTGTGTATCTTCATGAGCAACTAGTGCTCCATCAATAACCTCATCATTCTCTTTTGTCTCTTTATCTTCCCGGTATAAAGGCTCTATCTCCCCATTCTCAACATCCACATCTTTGTTGGGTAGAAGCTCCCAATCTTCATCTCTAACATTCTCAAATACTAGAAGCTTATTAGAAATATTTGGGTCTCTCACCTCGATGGAGAAGCCTTCCTCCATGTCCCACTCTTCATCATCTTCATCTTGGTCAGCTAATGGAGTGTCACTTGCGATCAAGTCCTCCACAAAGTAAACCTCATCATCGTCAACGGTGAGGCTTGCCTCCGCATCCCATTCTTCTTCACTAACACTCGGTGCAACATCCTTTGTAGCAGCCACATTTCCTTCCTCATTCCGACAGCTCGTGGCAAGATGTCCTTTCTTGCCACATTTGAAGCACTCTCCTCTCTTTCTTCTTCTCTCCATCAAATCTTCTTGATCTTCCTCTTCACTCTCTAGTTGAGCTCCCTCTCGAATGTCCGATCTCCATTGGGCAACGTCTACCACTTCGTCCACTCCTTCGCCTCTCCTTGACCTTTTGAGGAACCCTTCTTGTTGATGAAGAGAGCCTCCTCTTCATCTCTTTCTTTCAAGGTGATGTCGCCCATTTGCTTAGCTAATGCCTTTTGATTAGCCAACAAATTCTCCAATTCCATAGGGTTGGCTACGTTGGCCAGCCCCTCACCGTAGCAATAAACCCAATAAACCCATTATACTCGTGTCTAAGGCCATGGATGATGATCCGCTTCATCCGAGCCTCACCGACCTCTTCCTCCGTGTCAAGTCGAGATATCTCACGACAAATATTCTTCACCTTTGTAAAGTATTGACCAATACTCAAAAGTGCCTTGTTAGATACCCGCAAGCTCATTCTCCAGGAGCTAGAGTTGCGCCTTATTCTTTTTGCAAAACAGCTTTGCCGTTGTCTCCCATGCTTCCTTCGATGTCTCTCGCATCTCGGATATGCTCCACTAGGTCCTCCTCGATCATCGTCTTCAAGACAAACATCGCTGCACCTGCCTTGATTTTCGCCACTTCCTCAAAGAACTCTCTCCCGCCGAAGGATCCGTTGTCGCGGTGCCTAAAACGACCGCCCATAGATCCGGACCTTGCGTGTACGACTCTATGCAGGTCCGCCAATAGCCATAGTTATGGCTATTAAGCTTCTTCATGCCATCGCATGCGCTCAAGAAATCTGCCATCTTCATTGACGCCCAACATCAACTACACTAGGTCCTAGATCGTGATCTCTCGGCAAAGTCTCCTCTAGCGTCGCTCAATGCCACACCGAGCAATGTAAGCGTCCCGCACGCTTACCAATCGCATCGATACGTAAGTGCCCCGCACTTACAACAGACTCCTCCCTCTAGTGGCAGTGCTCGAACCGCCCTCGCTATGATACCAATTGTTCGGAAATCGGTGTCCCTAGGATGACACAAACTTCTTAGAAATGGTACCAAACTGTTGTGATACCACTTCTTCCGTGGACCCAAACCCAACCTTCAAACTATATCGAGGAGACCTTCATCTTACTCTACTAACTTGGGAGACCAAACTGTCTACAAAAGAGATCAGCCTTTATTCATAACATAAACTTGACACAAGACACAACATTCTTCGTGGTTACACACCACTATCAATCTAGGACTCACCATAATACTCCTAGCTTCTAAGACACATCATGGCAACCTTTGCCATGCCACACATGTGGTGGCTTCTATGGCTCCATGGCATGGTGCCCTGGCGCAGGGAGGCACCCCTATTTATACTTGTACATGGTTTCTATGGCAACATTCCCCTCTCTTCTAACTAAAATATCTAGCTCTAGAATATTCACATCCTTATCCTAATATCTAGATATTTCTTTGCCACAAAGAAATAGTTCTAGACTCTTCCATGGAAAATATCTTCTCTCCCGTGCTTTCCCAAATATTCTAGAACATTCCAAGTATGCATTGCCATAACTTAACAAACGATATTTTAAAGTTTCCATAGAAAATTTCTTACATAGTATACAGAGTTAAGTAAAGAAAGGGAAAGGATGTAACCAGTGCCAAAGTCCCACACATTGTGGGGTCCGGGGAAGGGTTATTATTTCTACTTTCTAGACAGCCTTACCCTTCCTTTTGCAGAGAGGGTGGTTCCAACAGAACCGCAAGACACAAAGTGGAGACACACTACCTATGTGCCACAGGTTTACCCTTCAGTACACAATGTTAAGTAAAAGATACTCAATGATTTTCAAATTTATCTTTTGTATCAAGGTTCAAAAACAGAAATTCATGAAAATATGCCATATTGATTCTGCATATTTCATTGCTTGATATCTAGAATGAATTCGGTGATTGTAATTGTTTTATTATTATTATTAACCTCATGTGTGCTGCAGACATTTCTTTGACGAATTTATAAACCAATGCAACATACAAGATCTGCTGAGGGACACGGAAACCCCAGGATGTCTCCTATTTCAGAAGGATCACCTCATTGCACCATGCAAATCAAAATCTTATTATTGCAGACCAAACACGCAACACAAGAACTAGATCAGCATGGACATTAGAATCTATAATACGTTAGTTATCATATCTAGTGTTTATGAAAAACAGGTAGTCAATCATGTGAATCCAAACTTATTTGATGGTACATACAGATACAGAAAGCTACATGTACACTTCATAAGTACAATGAACTGACAATCATAGCAGAATAATGGTAGTAAGCATCTTACAAGGATGTCTTGGCCAATCCAAGCAAACAAAGCATGCCGATAGACAGCCCAGAGAATCGCAAATAGCACACAAGATGGTAGAATTCCGGCAGATAAGGTCAGGACCTCTCCCAACAAGGGGAGTTGTACAGTTCCATGTCCACAATCCTTGAAAATCCTGTAAGGCTAGGATGAGAACATAAAAATAAACAAAGCAAGGAGCATTGACCTAACTGCTTCATCCTGATTATTTTATTTGGTACCTTGAGAAAAGTGTGACCAAGCAAACGTGCATACCCTGCAAAAAATGATCAAACGTTAAGCACACCGGTGAGTTCCTCAAAGAAAGGAAAAAAATCCACAAAAAGAATAGTTGTCCAAAGGAGAGAATACCTCGATACCACCAATGCAGAATAATACAATTAGCACCCAAACGAACCAAGATGACATGAAGTAGAACAGGAGGAGGAGGAAAACTGAAGCTACTATAATAAAAACAATAGCACCCTTGGCGCTGATCTCGAAGATCTCTCTATCTTCTCTGTGGTTGATTCCAGAATTAGGTCCATCCTGTATAATATGGAACTTGTCAACGTTTGAGGGGGAAAAGACTAGATATTTACTTGTCAATGTTTGAGGGGGCAAAGAGTCAGAAGAAAGCACTATCAAGTACTCCCTCTGTCCGAGTTTACTTGTCATCCTGAGGGTGTTTTTGGATGTCGAGGTTCAGAGAATGTTTAATGAACCTGGACTTGCTATTTGTCTAGGTTCAAGGAACGTCCAATAAATCTGGTAAGTCAGGATGACAAGTAATTTGGGACAGATGGAGTAATTGCCTAAAAGCTATTGAAGGAAGCGTTCATGGGCAGTGAAACACATGGTTCACAACAAGGTTATGTTTTTATATGTTCACATGAAAAAAAAAGCAAGGGTTAATGAAATGACGGACAAGAACAACTGTTGGAAATAGAGTTGTCCCTTCAGAATTTCAAAAGGAATTCACATCAAAATCTGAAATTCAAAACAAAGTCTTATGCAATTATATGCTGTTGGGCTATTTTTCTTTTTCAGAAATATAGTACAACCAGGAAACTTAGTTATAAATCTCCACTTGTTATGTATTCCCTAATTCCCATTTTATTGTGAGCATTTGCACTGGGCACTATGACCAAGGGAAGAAGAAAATAAGGTGTTGTAAGCACGCTCACAATTTAATGTCTTGTTTGCCGGCCAATCACGGCCTGAGGACATCCAGCTCATGCACTAAAAAAGTTGTTGCTTTGTATTCCTAGCCAATGATAGCAATAGCAATTCACAGCGCAATAAAACTTTATTCTCTGGGTACCGTGAGGATCTGCAAGACAGCTATACGCAGAACATTTGGGATTTTTTGTTTTGCTAATGCGCACTGTAAAATGGGATAAAGGGAGTACACCATTGATCAGTTCGTATATAAAAAAATAAGAGGGAGTATGTCTTACACAACTCAATTCCCTAACTATACATAATACGTTGGCTGACAACATACAGGCTACTCGTGTAATATACTGAGTCCAGCAACTTCAAACAAGGATGAAAACAATAGGTAGGCATAATAAAGCACAAAAGTGAACCTTTCTGGTCAGCTGATTATAACGCTCATCAACATGCTCCATCGCAACGAATTCAGTCCAGAGTGAAGCACAGACTATGGTTCCTACAGCCATTATCCACAAGAAGCACGCTGAAAGGTCCACTACCGGTCGATTTGGCGAATATAACTGTACTTCCACTGCAGCAAAAGGAACTTGACTTAGTAGCATAGACTCTGATGTGTCATAATTTAGCACCAAGCTGTAATCATTTTTGGAGTTTGCCGCTTGGTACTACCATACTGTCCACTACATTTAGAGATTTTTAACACATCAGTTCATATAAAAGGGGAGTGCAGGAGTGCAAACAGACAAAGGTTCAGAGTCTAGATATATCATAATAGTATCAAAATACAGCCCACTTCCGTCTTTAGAGGTAGATAATTATGATTATTGAAAATTAAGTTCTTTCAAAAGTATGCATTATCAAGATAAGCCTCCCTATAACATGCTTAACCAATGATATATCATTCTGGGTTAGAGCATTGGGTATCATAAAGTTCAAAGTTTGAAAATACTAAAGTTGGAAAATATAGTAATGTTGCTATATGAGATAGCTAAAGTCTACAAGTGGAACAATGAAACGAACAAATAATTGCAATCTTAGTTGTAGTTTACAACAGAAGAATAATTTAGTATGAGCCCACCATTTGCTCCATGATCCAAGTATCCCCTCAGCTTCTTTCCAGCTGACTGTGGTATCATGACAACAGGTATTGTCACGTCAATAGAGGTATCATTCTCGCTGCAAACCATCTTGTAAAGTTCTAAAACACAAAATGTCACATTCTTCAAGAGAAAATGGGGAAAAATCTGGAATATCCTCAACGTTCAAATGACCAAATGTAATGCACGACTAGTCACCATTATTATACCTTCATTATCATTGATAATTAGTAAACCAGCTGCACCAGCTGCCTGAGCATTCTTTGCTTTAGCAGTGAAAGCACACTCCCCACGTGTTGCTAAGGCAACAGAATTCGCTAACTGAAGAGATAAGGATCAGTTTAGAACATATAATGTTAGTATATCCAACTGAAAGATTATAACTTAGTACTGATGATGTCAAAGTCAAACACCTGTGATGTTAAATTGGAACAACAGTTAAATGGATTTGCTAGGACAGCAAATGTCTTTTTAGCTTCATGAACATCTTTAGGCAACGAAGCTCCAAATCTTGCACTTAGTCCAATAACAGTTGTACCTTCAGTACCATTAACCCAATTCTTCACCTTAACCTGAAGAAAAGTTACAGCATCAGAAAGAGAATTGGGAGCCAGTGAAATAGTATGTTGCATATAATTTAACATTTGGAACAATCTATAATATGCCACTGCAAAGTACACCTAATATGAGATGTGCATTATTTGCCACTAATATAAAACCCAAGTGATTGCATGAGCAGTTCATGAGGGAGTAGGTAAGGCAGACTATGACCATCAGCAGTGGCAGACCTAGGATTTTATGAAAGGGTATGCCACTCAAAAAATCACACACAGCAATAGTAAAAGTTGCAACATAATTACAAACTCTTTTAAAAGCTATCGCCATCTCATGTAATCAATATATTTATCAAGTCACAATTAAAGTTTTAACAAACTATTGTCTGAGAACTAGCTCCTTCGGTAGAACTCAGCCAATCCTAGCAGTCAGCGCGGTACATGAAATTAGAGTGTCGACAGCCTATCCTACTGAGTTCGAAGGATTTAATCTATGTACCATTTATTTTCGAACAAATCTATGTTCCATCTGATTGCAGCTTACCGGAGACCCACTGCTTGCTGATCACGATCTTGCTGCAAAGCTCAGGAGAGACTAGGTAGGTTCAACCTTGAATATCCATCGGGATCAGGATTAGCGATGGGGTTCACGATCAGCGACTAGCGATGGGGTCCTTGCGCAACTGCAGGTTCGCAGTCCGCGCCGAGACTGACTGGAGGTCCCACGATCCGCCACATTTCTCTGCTTGCCTGCTTTTTGTTGTGGTCGTGGGCGTTTGATCGTGAACCGAGAAAGCGAAGCGTTTCGTTGTTTCTTTTTACGTACAATCGATTAATCGGTGTTATTGTTTGGCTGGGCCCCGGGTATGCCATGGCCCAACTGGCATACTCTGTAGGTCCGCCACTCAGCGTCAGAAATGGGTATTTTAGGAACCAATCACTGGAAGGCTTGAACCAGTGATAGACCAACTGGTATATTTGAGAATGGAGTAAGCTTTTGAACCTAGATCGTGTTACTGAATGGGAACCCAGAGGTAATATATCGGTGCGTTTAAGAACCAAAAAAACCTCTATGGTACATAACTAAGAAGTTCTTCCAATTATAGACAAGTAAAGCTTAGCAGGAAACAGAAAAAGTAAAGCTTAGCAGGAAACAGAAAAAGTAACCGGTGAAGGATCTAAAGTTCTGTTGCAGTTCAAGCCGTCACGACAGTCGAATAATGCAGCACACTAACTATCGAACATGAGTCCATTTTACCACTGAAATCTTCAGTCTACACACACTGCACTTTTACCCTGCGGTAAAATCCATATCCGTCCCAGCACAGTTCGATATTTCAACTCAATATAAATTTCGAAACCCCACAGCTGGTTTATGAGATAACTACCCAACTATGCAGGTCCATCCACAAAATCCCCTTCAGTGCAAGCTACCAGCCAGATCTCAGTGCCTACTACCGTCCCGCCGAACCTTCAACAGGACATATAAATGGGAGTGCGAATCGAATGAGCAGCGGACGGGCGGGGACCGAGTCGTTACCAGCTGGAACTTGTTGGAGCAGCCGGGCGTGCGCGGGGCGCCGGTGTCGTCGCTGGAAGCGTCGTCCGCTGCGGCACCAAAGGCGAGGAGCTCCACGAAGAGGAGGGCGAGGGCCGTGGCGGCAGGACGGCCATGGCTCGCCATGGAAGACTGGGGCCGTCTTCTCGAATAGATTCGAGCCCTTTGCGTGGCACAAACGGCAAACCGGAGAGGGAGACGGCGCGGGGTTGGGGGAAAGGAAAGGATCCCTGGGCGAAAGAAGAGGGGTTTGGTATGGGGAGGGCTGTGTTAGAAATAGATCGAAAATCGAATGGCTCGATTGCATCATTTTGTTATTTATTATTATTTTTGGGCGTTACAAACGGCTCCTCATATCATAGTTTATAAATAAGGAGAGAACATCATCGAAAGAAATATGGGTTTAAAACATCTCCAACAATGACATGAAAACAGAGACCCTACTTTTTGATTTAGGGGCTGGATCTCACATTTGAGGTCCCTCCATTCTCCCTCCAACTCGAGCATAAGCCCATACTTTTCAATTCCTACATTTACGTGGGTCTCACTTTTTAGCCTGTTCACTTTCCAATCTTCTTCCTCTCTCCACCCTAGCACAACAGCCATGGCCGACATGATCCACGGCGTGTCGAAGAAGGACAGACTTTGTCGTATACTTGTCTTATAGGTATACAATCATAAAAAAATGAATAATCGGAGATACGGTGGCAAATTAATGAAGATAAGACTGGTGGAGAGGGCCTACAAAGTGGTACCCGACCGGTATAAGATAACGAAGGTTTCATATACCGGTATGTAAACAAGGCGGACATAAAAACCGACGTAATATGACTTGATTGGCAAGTAAAGAAGCAATTGTAGTCTATTAGAACTTTGAATCGATAAGGAAAGCCTAAAGATAGAGTTTCTAAATATGTAATCCATGTAACCGACTAGGACTCTGCATGTAACCTTAACTCCCCCGAATATATAAGGCGGAGCGGGGACCCCTCAAAAGCTCTCCGGAAAATCCGCAATTAGCAATCTGCTAAAGGCAATACATAACATATGGGACGTAGGGTTTACTCTCGATTGAGGGGCTCGAACCTGTCTAAAATTTCGTGTTCCTGTGTGTTTCGTGTGTTGCACCATCGAATTCCATACTCGTGAGAGACCGAGGTAGTTCTAGTGCCGAGTTTAAGACTCGACAAGCTTCATGCGTGGTCCTCTGCGGCCCCTACCCGGCGCGCTCCGCTACCGGCGCGACGCGGGACACGTCGAGCACGCACACCGCGCCGGTCGACAAGATGGTGGCCTCTCCCATGGAGGATCTTCTTCTCCGAACGAGCCGACGGCAAGCGTCGGGCTAACGGGGCCGCCGGGTCGGTCTCGACAACACGCGGCTGCCCACCGCGCCTCGCGCCGGCTCTCCTCTCCGGCCAAGCACCGTCGCTCCCCGTCGATTTGGTTGACCAGGTGGAGGCCGGCCGCGTCGGCGACGGGCACGGCGCCGTCTAGCCACCGCCACCGAGGAGTGGCTGTGCCGCCTCGCGTGCGGCCGCCGTGGGAGGAGGGGGTGGCGCGACAAGATGGATCCAAGCGGTAGCGGGGCACGATGGTCCGGCATGGCTCTAGGGGCGGCCGAGAAGAAGGCGATGGCGCGGCGTGGCCGGCCGGTCGGGAGGCGACGGGGCGGCGAGAAGAAGTGGTGCCGTGGCGTGGCCGACCGTGGCATTGGTGAGGTGAGATGCGGGAAGGAGAGAGGGAGAGAAAAAGAAAGAGAGGAGGAGAAAAAAGAAGCAAAAGTGGTGGGGTCCATGTTTGAGAGCTCGAGTTAGAGGCCCCTAGGAATGAGGTCTTGGGCTTGCAATTTGAGTGGGCATGAAAAAGTAGGGACTTAGTAGGGTCCTTGCTGGAGTGAGTTTTTTAGTCAAATACCCTAAATCTTGTAGTAGGGACCCAAGTAGGAGCCTTCTCTGGAGATGCTCTTATAGGTAGGAATATTCAATGAAGCATGCACATATTTCGGAGTAGAATAGACATTGCTAAATGTGAAAGGGCTACCAAACAAGTGCTAGTTACGCAAATAAAATGACCAACTTTTAAGTCTCATACCAGAAGAACACAAACTTGACCTAACTCACCAAATTACATGTTGATCGATGCAAAAGAGAAATATTTGCAAAGATTAGAGACAAGATGTTACATTTTTCTAAAAATTATTAAGTACACTAGCTATGTTGAAGTTTTTTTCTTGAGAGCAAAGCATATTGTAATGAAGAATAATTCAATCATATGGGGTCTTTATCAAAACATGTGTCAACGAGACACCACCACCGATGAGGACATCACACCCTCGGATATAACCAACACTTCTCCAATACACATATATAATTCAAGGACAAAAACTAGAGCACGACAATTGAATTTATGGGTGAGCATGTTGCTAATGATCTCTTTATTTATATTTGAGAATATATTACTACCTAATGAGTTAATTATTGTAGCAACCATGGAGATGATGATAATATGGCTAAGGAGGAGGTTGGAGGCGTGGAGGGTCAGCAAGGGCGTCCATGTCAAGTTGGAGGCCCAAACAAAGTCCACTTCGAGTCTGTTTTGGAGTCCAGAAACAGCTTTCACTAATACGGACGTCCTGGTCGCATACGAAGTCTGTTTGGGACGTTCTTTATATGGATGGAAAGATAATTTGATAACCTTTCGATTGGCGCTGGTCCCATATCCAAATTCCTCTCGAGTCGTCGGGAATTGCCGAAATAAGAAGACGTCTAGAATCTGTCTCGAGTGTTACACCACCGTCCTGCTATTATAGAGCAACATATGGTAGAACCCTTTATTGATTTACCTTTTTCACAAGTTGATTTGCTTGATTTGCCATGTGATAAAGAGGAGTTGTGTGCTGATGCTTCACTTATACCTTTGCAACAACTAATGAATGAGAATACTTGTGCTAATAATATAACCTTGGTTCCGATTGCTTAAATTGATGAGTTGAAATCGTTGTCTTCTTTAAGTACTTTAGTTTACATTGAATTTGATACTCTATGTGATCTAATTATTTTGGGGAAGAAATTTTTATATGCTGAATTGCCTTGGTTGCCTAGACATACATATCACTATATAAGAAACTATAATTGTTACGGACAATATATGGTGCATCGAGTTTATATTTGTTCGAAACAAAAATCTTCTTTGTTTAGGCAACAATGTGATGAATCGGAGGGCTATAGTAACACTAATCATGTAAAATCCAGTTGCTCTAGTTTTGTTTTTAAGAAACAGGCTATCTTCCAAGAAGGGGAGCATTGGTGATTTCCATCGACGATATCTTCTACAACTATGGTCAAACCGAGGATAGATTGCTTTCAAGGAGAGGAGAACAATAAGGAAATGATATCATTCGAAATAATCATTCAAGTACCAACGACGCCGAGGATGGATTTTCATCAAGAAGGGGAGGATGATGAGGACACCACACCCTCGGATATAACCAACACTCCTCCAATACACATACATAATTCAAGGACAAAAACGAGAGCACGACAATTGAATTTACAGGTGAGTATGTTCCTAATGATCTCTTTATTTATATTTCAGAATATATTACTACCTAATGAGTTAATTATTGTTAGCAACCATGGAGATGATGATAATATGGTTAAGGAGGAGGTTGGAGGCGTGGAGGGCCAGCAAGGGCGTCCATGTCAAGTTGGAGGCCCAAACAAAATCGACTTCGAATCTGTTTCGAAGTCCAGGAACAGCCTGCACCAAAACGGATGCCCGGTCACATACAAAGTCCGTTTGGTTGTATGGATGAAAACATAATTTAATAACCTTTCCATTGGCGCTAGTCTCATATCTAAATTCCTCCCGAGTCGTCGGGAATTGCCGAAATAAGAAGACGTCCGAAACCGTCCCGGTGTTGCACCACCGTCTTTTGACCTTTGGGCCGTGTATTTTGTTGAGCCCACTTAAGGCTGTGTCCAGGGGAGGATGGACGACCCTAGGGACCTCATCAGCAGCTGCCGCCCCTTTCTTAGGGTTTGGGGAGTTTGCTTAGATTATTCGGTCAAGAACAGTTTCGCCGTTTTGTCGGTTTGTGAGACCCCAACTCGTGAGTTTAATCATATATTTGCAATTTGGTTGCTTCTATCTTGTTCTTTCTTTTGTTCTTTGATTCGCAGGCAAGGATTAGCATTCATGGCAAGGTCAATCGTGCTTGCACGGTTGATAACCAGACGAGACGTGGTGCTGCGATTTACGGGGTTCGGAACGTGTTGTTCGAAAGCCGGATCGATTTGTGTTAAGTCTCCGCCAAATAGCTGTTTATCGGAACCTTTCGGAAGATCGGGACACCCCGTACACATCAAGGATGATGAGGCAATCACACCCTCGGATATAACCAACACTCCTTCAATACACCTACATAATTCAAGGACAAAAACTAGAGCACGACCATTGAATTTACGGGTGAGCATGTTCCTAATGATCTCCTTATTTATATTTGAGAATATTTACTACCTAATGAGTTAATTATTGTTAGGAACCATGGAGATGGTGATAATATGGTTAAGGAGGAGGTTGGAGACATGGAGGACCAGCAAGGGCGTCCATGTCAAGTTGGAGGACCAAACAAGGTCCACTTCGAGTCTGTTTCGTAGTCCGGAAACAACCTGAACCAAAATGGATGCCCCGGTCGCATACAAAGTCCGTTTGGGACGTTCTTTATATGGATGGAAAGGTAATTTGATAAACTTTCCATTGGCGTTGGTCTCATATCCAAAGTCCTCACGAGTCATCGAGAATTGCCAAAATAAGAAGACGTCCAGAAACTGCTCCGGTGTTGCACCACCGTCTTTTGGCCTTTGGACCGTGTATTTTGTTGAGCCCACTTAGGGCTGCGTCCAAGGGAGGATGGACGACCCTAGGGACCTCATAAGCAGCCGCCGCCCTTCCTTAGGGTTTGGGGTTTTTCTTAGATTATTCTGTCAAGAACAGTTTCGCCGTTTTGTCGGTTTGTGAGACCCCAACTCGTGAGTTTAATCATATATTTGCAATTTGGTTGCTTCTATCTTGTTCTTGCTTGTGTTCTTCGATTCGCAGGTAAGGATTAGCCTGCTTAGCGAGGTCAATCGTGCTTGCACGGTTGATAACCAGACGAGACGTGGTGCTGCGATTGCGGGGTTCGGAACGTGTTGTTCGGAAGCCGGATCGATTTGTGTCAAGCCTCCGCCAAATAGCTGTTTATCGGAATCTTTCGGAAGATCGGGACACCCCGTACACATCAAGGATGATGAGGATATCACACCCTCGGATACAACCAACACTCGTTCAATACACAATGAAAGTGCATCTAGGCCCCTAATTATGGTTTTGAGTGATTGACGTCAATACAATTTAAAATGAGTAATGTTTCAAATGAGCTTATACACGAGTGTATATTTAAAATTCAATTGAGAGCAAAGAAACACAAAAAGGAAGTGGCCAAGAACGTTCATATTTGCAAGATTTGGAAAATGGTCCAATTATGCTCAAGATCAAGAAGTGAAGCTTTTTACTTATGTCTTGAGTATAGGAAACACAAGTACTATCAAGAGTGATACACAAGTATGAAGTGTGAGAATTCAAGTGCTCAAAATTCCATCTACAAATAAAAAATCTCTTTTCCACTTCCCAGGAGTCGGACAATGTCCGAGTCACTCGGACATTTGAGTCGGACTCCGTAAATATGCCACTTCGTGAAAATCGGGAGGAGTCGGACTTTATCCGACTCACTCGGATATTGGAGTCGGACTCCGAGAGAAGGTGCATCTGCTAAGGAGTCGGATATATCCGACTCAGTCGGACTCTGTCCGACTCCGGAAATGTCCGAACCACTCGGACACTCTACTCGACTCCGGAGGCGGTGACATCCTTTTGAAACCCTAGGAGTCGGACAATGCCCGACTCCATCGGACAATATCCGATTGCTCGTTTACTCGGACATATCCGACTTATGTCGGATTTACCGATCGGACTCCGAGCTAAACACCTTGTTTGAGTCGAACTTTGTCCGACCCACTCGAACAAAGTCCAAGTCGGATCGAG
>JAUNZO010004669.1:0-43830 GCA_031894775.1 Chloris gayana | reverse complement strand
ATTTGAATAAACAAGATAAGTATAAACATTCATATTCACTTTATTTGTCTTTATTGGTTTGCAGGAAAAACCACCAGCATGCCTCGAGAATTCATCACCGCATTCCACAGACTTTGGTCCTGCTTGGACTTAAGCAGATCTCTCGGATCGCGTGTGCTTGGCAGGGAAATGTCACATTTTTTCGTCAACACACTCTCAACCTCGGCCTTATAAATTTTAAAGTAATGAAAGCCTCATCTTTAGTTTTCAGCAAGTATATATATATATAGTAAAAACCAGTAGCATCATCTATTAAAGTCTTGAAATATCTTTTGCCTCCTCTTCTCAACAATCCATTCATTTCACAGCAATCAGAATAAATAAGATCTAATGGTGCCAAATGTCTCTTTTCCTCTAAACTCTTAAAAGGTGTTCGAGGTTGTTTTGCTTCACACAAGATTGGCATTTTGATCCTTTGACAATATCAAACTTCAGAATTTAATCTAATCTAGACATTCTAGCAATGGTGTCAAACCCAATATGACAAAAATGTGAGTGCCACACAATAGGTTCACAAGATTTATTAACCAAAGATGCAACGTTTAAACTGTAATTTCAATCAAAAGTATTTAAGCGGAACAAGCCTTTGCTCACATAGCCTTTGCCAACAAAGTTTCCAACCTTGGAAATTACAACTTTATTTGACACAAACACTAACATATAACCATCTTGACATAACAGGGTAACACTAATCAGATTCTTGTTTATTGTCGGAGCATGTTGCATGTTCTTTAACAGGATAGTCTTCCTTGAAGTGAGCTTCAGTTCCACCATACAAATACCATGAACAGTAACAACTAATCCATTTCCTATCAAGATGGAGGAACTCCGCGTTTCCTGATAAGAAGAAAAAAATAAAGACAAATTAGAACACACATGAACAATGACACCTGTATCAACCTACCAATCTAAAGATTGAATTGCTAAAAAACAAATGGTAAAATACCATACCTAGAAGGTACAGCCTCATTGCCATTATTCTTGCCACATTCACAACCTTGTTATTTTTTCAATCATTGTTATCCTTGTGGTAGCTGCAATCCTTAGCAAGATGCCCTTCCCTGCCACACACACATAACAAGCTTTGTTGTCTTTCATCGGGTTCGTCTTCTTAAAGTTAGTGGTTTTCTTAGGCTTACCACCGACCTGCATCTTGCCCTTGTTCTTGTTGTAGTTGTTTTTCTTTTGAACCATAACATTTGCACTAGCACCATTCTCTGTAGCAGCAGGTTTGCTTGGAGCATCCTTTGCTCTTTCCTTTTCTTCTGCATAGAGGGCTATGATCAGATTATCAGTTGAAATATCTTCCCTATTATGTTTCAGGCTTGTGGCGAAATCCCTCCATGAGGTAGCGAGTTTAGCAATAATGCCCGCTGCCACAACACTATAGGGCAAAGGACATCCCAAGCCTGCAATCTCTCCAGCTAGAAGCTGCAACTCGTGTGCTTGTTGAACAATAGATTTTGCAGCATCAATGTTGAAATCAAAGAGTTCACACAAGTGTATAGCAAGTAGCCATCTTGGGAGATGGAATACTTGTGCTCCAGTATATCCCACAACTATATAGGATCACTTGTGCTCCAGTGCATCCCACAACTATGTAGGATCAGTGTAATTCATATACGAGATTATCAACCAGAAGGGTCAAGATGCAGCCAAATGCAGAATCACGTGCTTGGGAAGGTGGTGGTCTTCTCAACGTGAATGGCATGACAGGCTGGATCACCCACCGTAGCCCAATCGACATAAGCCACAATCTGACTTCAGTATGCCGGTGACGGAAGTTTTCACCACCCCAAATCTTTCATGTTTCATTGCATTAGAAGGACCAGCCATTGCTAGAACAGAATAAACACAACTATAAGGTTTTTCTGGAATGTTGGAAAATTGCATCTAAATCCAGATTCTAAGTTGAGGCAAATTTCATTGACATTTAGACTCAAGATGCAAACTAACGCTAGTAGCAAGTAAAACAAAAGAACAGAGAGACGACGCTCAAACTAGCGCAACTTGTAGACGATGCAGACCATCGATGAAGTCGCAATAGGTCATCGTTGAGGCAAAACAAAACGTTGACGAGTAGCTTCAAGCAGTCACGTGGATATGCTGCCCGAAACCTTATTTCCACCCTATGTGCAAGATCCACGACGGCAACGGTTCGGAGATACCGCTCCCCTACTCCTCGATGCTCGCCAAAGAAAAGGGCCGGCGAGATCTAGCAGCACAACACTAGAGAACAACTCTCCAAAAGGAAGAAAGAAGAGAAGATGGAAGGGACTTTCGTGGGATAGGAAATGTGGACGTCTCCGGTGCCTAATATAGGTGTGGCTACCGTCAAGGAGTTGTTTTCTCTCTAATTGACCATTAGTTGTTTTTCTAGCCAATGAAACCCGAGATTATGGTAGTTAACCACGTATTAATCCTTTTGATTAGTACATGATGTTTTAGATTTTTTTAAGAGGTTAAGTAGGAAATTACACCAAAGATTATGGTAGTTAACCACGTATTAATCCTAGAAATTACACCAAAGATTATAGTAGTTAACTACGTATTAATCCTCTTGATTATTATAGGATGTTTCAGATTTTGTGAGAGATTAAGCACCTATTTGGGGTAGCTTTTCTCAGCTTTTCGGTTCCATTAAGCGCCGAAGCAAGAAGCTAGCCGAAACAAACCGCTTTTTATGGCTAGAAAACCTGTAGAAGTGGTCAATGAACTAAAAGCGGAGAAGCACGTATCGAGTCGCTTCTCGAGCTTTTCTGGTCTCGCCGCCCGTCTTCCTTCCCCGTGATGAACTCGCCATCACCAAAGGGCCTCAAATCCCAAGCTCCTATCGGATGGCGTCACCGCGACCTCCTCCACGACGCTGCCCCACCGCTCCGACGGATTCATGCTCCTCCCAACGCCGCCCTCGTGACTCGCAAGCTCCTCTAGGCGTTGCACCCGCCGCCACGCCTATTGTTCAAGGAAACCGATTTGGTGGCCAACCTTCTCCGAGATGCAAAAGCTCCATTCGTTATCTCTTGTGAAAGCTACGCAAAACATGTGAATGCTATCTTTTGTAAAATCTATGCCAAACATGTGACCGCTTCTCTATATCTCGGGCTTTTCGGACCATCACTCTTTCGCTTCTCTCTATGTTAATTTTGGGAAAAGCAGAGAAGCAGTCGCTACACCCAAATAGGGCCTAAGTGGCAAAACACACTTTTATTTGTAACCATGACACGACATTATCGCGCCTCAAAAGTTACATAGAAGAACGCTGACGCCTTTTGTCTCGTGTCACTCCCCTTCGTTACATGCTTCCCGTGTCTCTGATTCATCTGTTTTTACAGAAAATTCTGTAGCTTTGACTCCTTGAGAGGGCCTTGTCCTATTATCGTGCCTATCGGCACTCCCCAGTGCCAATCGGCACTCCCGGTGCCAATCGGCACCTAGTCCATGTCCATATAGGTTCCTCATCTTTTTTACAGATGGTCATGTTCCTATTTTTTCTGTGACATACAACACACATGCACATATAAAATATTTTAGGAAAATTGATTATTTACCTTCGATATTCTTCCCACTTTAAAATCCTGTGCAATTTTCTTCCCACTGGTGTCGATCGGCACCATGCCATGCCGATCAGCACATCATCAATTTTCTTCTTTTTATGTATTTTTTATTTTTTTCTTTCCTACACTTGTTAGTCCAGAATATGTATACAATGTTTTGCAAAGGTAAAGTGACACGCAGAAGCACGCAAATTTAGACACACACTTTTTTCTAAAAAAATATTCTGGAAGAATTATTCTTTATTACAAGCAAATAATTTAAAAACACCAGGTTGCCCTCCTGACCAGCACTATCTTAGCTAAATTAAATGAGTTGCCCTCCTATAAGCACCAAACAATCTATGTCTCCCCGGACTTTTGGGTTGCCTCCTAAGAAGCGCTCTAGTTATTTAGAGGTCATAGAGCTCGACCTACCCATAGTCGATCACTCCTTAGCACTGTTATACGGGAAGTAAGTTTGCAGTGCTACAAGGTCCTCTGTCTCATTTGGTTCCATAACGGATGTCCTTTCCTTGTGTTCCCTCCAATCACCTTCGACCTTTCTATGCCACGATGTCTTGTATCGTGCAACCTCGTAAATAGCACGACATTCTTCTCCATTTAGACAAAACTTGAATGAATAGAGAGTTCCACTTATCTTAAAGCTTACCTCTCCACTCCCAACATCAATATTCGCCTTAATTGTCCTCAAGAAAGGATAGCCTAGGACCAATGAAGTCCACGGGAACAATGTGATCTCCAATTTGAATAGGCACATCCTCGGCAATTCCATCGGGATGGTGTACATATTGATCGGATAATTCCAAGCACATACCAGTAGGCTCTAACTCGGACAAATTGAGGCTTGTGAAAATATAACTGGGCATGACACTTACACTTGCTCCAATATCGCATAAGCACTTTTCAAACACTTGATATCCAATTAAGCATTGGATACTAGGTGATCAAGCTCGGGCTTCTTCTCCGGTTTAATGTCATTGATGATCGTTGTAAGCTCTTTAGTCACTTTCAAAACATGACTTCTAGTTTTGCATCATGTCCTTTATATACTTAGCATATGTGGTCACTTGAATGGCATCAAAGGAATGAGACATTGATGTAAAGCTTCTTCATTATATTGACGAACCTAGTGAACTGCTCATCGCGGGGTCACACTCTCTCTATTTTACTCAGCAATTGTGTGTCCAAGAACGTAGCATCTCCATGCTCATGAGATTCCATGCCCATCTTCGAGACCAGAGAGATCAATTTCGTCCTTGGATCGATCGGTGTTGTCATTGTGTCGATCGGTGTTGTCATTGTGCCGATCGGCACTCTCTTTCCCTCTGTGCCAATTAGCACCATCGATGTGTCGATCGGCGCGAGGCCTCCTCGCTCCGAGCAGGGTATTGGGGATCCTCTATTTGCTTCCACGACCTCGAAGCTATGGCCTTCACATGTTCTGCAAATATCGTATTATTAGGAATACTCCCCAAGTTGTCATATGTATCGTCATCTAGGAAACAATTATGGCGAAATTTCGCCAAAATTTTGTCTTCTTTGGTAAGGTCTAAAATAATTTATTTGGGTGAAATTTCATCATTGAACTACATTTTACCTAATTAAACTATATATGCAACCATGATTTTTTGTAGATTAAAGAATATTTGTCACAAAATCTTTAATTTGGGTTAAAGAAAATGAGAGGACAATTATATTTCTGCAACATTATAGAATAGGAAATTGATTTCATAATCTTGTATATGTGGTTGACATCTTACTTACTTGTAGTGATGTCAATCTAATGTAGGAAAAGAAGTTGTTGTCCTAAATGTTTAAAAGATCTTCCTCGGTGGAATGTATCTGGATCGAGATTCACCGAGATAGAAGAAAAGGGGTATTAGGAATATCGCATAAGCATGTCAAGAAAAGTTTCTAAAGAAATAAAGTATGTATGCGAAAACCTACACTTGTCCATATTGCAAATGGTAATGATTTTGGGAACTTTAGTGTTCCACAAGTCAATGTGAAATAGACCAAATTAATATGGTCCCATATGCTTCATCTATTGGAAGCTTAATGAATGCAAAAGTGTAACATTAACCTGACACAGTTCACGTATTTGAGTTGTTTTGGCATTGTCCAGTCGAGATATAAATCACTGGAATGGAGTCGAAGATATCAGCATCATGCTAAAAGAAACAAAGTGCTCTCAAAAGGGTCGTGAGTACAGAGAACTTGTGCAATGTACAGTAAAATCCATAGTTGTCGCTAACTTTCACACTTAGAGTTTTTATGTGGAAAAGCTCCAAAGAATAAAACAATTATCATCAATGTGATGTAAAGACATATTATAGCATGATATGAGGCTAAGGGACGGACAAAAGGTTCAGGAAAGCTGATCCCATCCCGGAGTTGAAAATGACTGATAGCAACAATAACCATTAAGTAATTGGCCCCTATGACAACGAGTCAAGTGTGGTGCCAAACACATTGACACAAAGTTGTGCATTATAAAGGAGAAAGTCCGGAATTATGTTGACATGCTTGGAACATAAAAGTTATAGACAAATGTTTACAAATTATCTTATTAAAGGCTCATTGTCCAGTATGTTCATAGAACACACAATCAACATGGGCTTATGGTATAGTCTATGATTTTTGGACAATAAAAGGCCCAAGATCAAAGAATCTGTTTCAAAATGGCCATGACGATGAGACATGCTCTACATATAAATATGTGATGAAATGAGTACTTTGAAAGAGTTATTTCAAATTATTAAGTTAAAAGTATATGACGAGATCGAGAGGGGAGAATGTTAGATTGATCTGTCTGCTATGGTTTCAACTGCCCATTAGATCCTTGACCCAAGCTCTAATTGGAGGCCTCCAACCCAAGCTTGGTTGGTGGGCCCCGTCATGCAGTGACTATAAAAGAGGAGGCATCCAACCCAAGCTTGGTTGGTGGCCCAGAGAGCGTCCAACCCAAGCTTGGTTGTTGGCCCAGCTTGGGTCAAGGACCTAATGGGGTTATGTGGTTCGTCGCCGTCACTATTCCGCACCTCATCCCTATATCGATCTAGAGGGAGGCACTGCCAATGACAGGATGTGCCGATAACTACCATCACCGCACTTCACGGCGCTGCTCCGACAACCCGCATCGACATCACCAGCCGATGTCACCACAGTGCCGACACTTGCGCTCATCCACGGCCACCGTCACCGTCATCGTCCAGAACTGACGGCTGCCAGGATCGGCAACGGCAACATCAACAGTCAAAAGAGAGAATGGTACATTGTTCATAGTTTTGCACCCACTCGATCTACCCTAGATGATCCTTCATTTCTATCAATTACCTAAAATGAAGTACCATAAATATGTTTGAGTAATGTGTTGGAAATACGGAACCCATGACATGGAGCTTAGCATGAGACATAAGTTCCTACTCGACGTAACTAATCGCCACTAGCCAGTTAGACATGTCAGCTAGACCATCTACCGCTACGAACACCAAATCACACTTGTAACTTTACTTGCACGTAAATTCCGACACTTTACTCGCGATCTGCTTGTGCAAGTTGCAACCGACAATATACAAGCACGTGCTTTATGAGGCTACTACAAGGATGTAATTAATAAACATCATGAGCTGCAAATGCAACATGGATACTTGTGACCATGTGATTAGAAGCATCAAGCTTGTGGCCGACACTATAGCCTGCTATTCCTTTGGGATTCCAAGTTTATGGTGAATCGTGTCATCATCATGACACTATTTTTCTAAAAGTGCCGCAAGGTTTGCATGCCGTGTCATCATCATGACACTATTTTTCTACAAGTGCCGCAAGGTTTGCATGCAAGCTACGATCGTATATTTATGGCGACGCTCCGCGTTAATATTTAAAAAAGTTTTTTGAGAAACAATTTAAATTCGCTCATCAAAATTGCCGAGATTCGTGTGTTTTTCGGTGACCTCCGAAATACTTTTTGCACTGAAATATTTTTTCCTTTATTCCTCATATGTGGATGCTAAAGTCATCCTTGTGCTCTTCTTGTCGGATCTAATATATCAACATCCCATAGAAAATCATTGCCATGGCCTCAGAGCAAGTATTATAAGTCTGACGAAATAGCAGAGCGTGTAAGAAGAAAATGATGGGAGGGGTGAGAAAGCAAGTGAGAGAATGGAGCGGGCATATCACGAGTCACCAGCGTGTTACGCGGGCTGAAGCAATTGGTCCAAGAAAAGTGATGGCTCCAACGAATGGCTGCTCACTTCGGACTACATGCATGCATGGATTAAATAAAAAAAAGATAAAGTCCACTTTAGTGTTTTTAAGTATGACCAAAGTACAGATACCCCTAAAGTATTGTTTCGTTTGTTTTACCCCCATAATTTGATAAAAGAGTTTATTCTACATCTTTTATTGATATTCTAATCCCAATTTATTGATGTGGACCAGGATTAAGCTAAAATTGTTATCTCAGCGGACACATATATTGTCGGATATGACGAGGTAACTAACGTGATATATAACATCATCTATGGCTCGATATTGAGTATGCACTCTCACCTTCTCTCTTCTCATAGATGTTTTCAAGACGCTCGACCACTAGGAGCTCACGCTCAGCGATACATCCACTACTCTTGTTGAATCTTGATCATTGTGGTGTCAACGATCTTGTTCACCATTAACATCCTATAACTAGCCCAGTTGTATGTCTCATGATGTTGTTGTGTGAGCGAGCAGAAAAAGTGAGTTACGCACAAAAAATAAGGAAAGCTTTATACAAGCATGCGTTATATGACTTGTTCTCTATTTTGTCACGTCGTACAATCTAGGTGTGAGATTGTGTGAGAAAGTCCTACTTAATTTCAATCCACATAAGTAAATTGAGATCAAAATACAGATAAAAGGTGTAAAATGAACAGTTTTATCGAATGGGAAGGGTAAAATAAACCAATGATAGTCTAGGGGTTATGTAAACTTTGATCATAATTGGAGGGAGTAAAGTGAATTTTATCCCATAAAAATTAATTGAAATAAGTGCTCATTTATGATGACGTTGGGTGACCTGGCAACGCCATTTCGCCGGCAGTGAACCGTGGACGACTCTAGTCTTGCTCTCATGGACGTTCCGTTTGATTGTTGGGCTGGGTTGGAGGTGCAGTGGCGAACTGTTGACTGCACAACTCGCGAACTGAGAAGAAGACCATACTGCAAAATTAACCTTGTCATACACTTGGGTTGTGGTGTGACTTCAGCTTTGTCATATATTATTGCATTTTCTTTCACGGTTTGGGTAACATGCCGGGAGAGAAACAGTGAAACAAAAGTGTACAAGACTCATACGCATGGATCTTTTGTATTGCTATTGTCTTCCGCAGTTTCAAAATAGTACTCTGAAAAAGTTTTGCTCTCGCGATTCTTATGAATTTGTTAGGGATATTCTGCCTCATGAAGCAGAATATATATATAGTAGTGACCAACTTTATATATATCCGGCTGGCTTCTAAAAGTGAAACACCTTTTTTGGCTCTTTGCACATAAGGTGTGATGCCGCGCATTGCAAGCAGGCCAATTTCCGTGATCGATGAGACATGAACAATGTAGCTTTGACAGACAACGTAGTATACTGATCTTCTGATACATTGCAGGACATCAGAAAGCATGGTACAAACGTTTTTGCTTGTATTAAAACATACACACACAACACTGCGCAATAATAAAAATAAGAACCTGGAGCGAGAAAAGAATACATGCATGGCCAACATATATGGTACCACACGAATGCTACAAACAAAAAGAGAAATATACGGTAAAATAAACACGCAATTTCTGCGACACTATATCTATACCCAATATAAAAATTCTGGTGAGGTCGTCTACGACCCCACCACCAAAACCCGTCGTCCGTCTTGTCTACGAAAGAAACGGACTCCCGTCGCTTATCGTTTCCTGGACTCCCGCATCCGAAGAGGACTCATGAAGGAGATAGGAAAACAACCCTCCTCCCCCTCCTCCTCTCCGAGAAGAAGTTGTCACCGTCGCACCGGTGAGGTCGTCTAACCTACGACGTAAAACCCGTCACCTCCCTTCCTCCCTTCCTCCCTTCGCCTCCGCGGGTCACCTCCGCCTCCCTGCCTCCGCTCTCTGCCTCCCTTCCTCTGCGCACCGCCGTCGCCCACGAGCAACTTGTGCTGCCGATGGTCCATCGCAGTCGCCTCAGCCCGCATCCCTCCTCTCCTCCTCGCTCCACCAGCAGCCGGCGTCGCGCCGCCCTCTCGATCTGCACCCCGATGAGATCGCTGCTGCTGGTGGAACTCGATCCGTGCTAGGACGAGGCCACCGATAAAGATCCAGCTGCTGGGGTGCACACAAAATCTTGCTCGAGAGCGCCAACATGAAGGATCGCTGAAGTAAGCTCTTGTTCCTACATCTTTGATTCCAGCGATGCCAGTGGACCTTTGACAAGACGAGCCGGAAGATGAAGGACATCATTGAGCATTTTCTGAGTCCGGGACCCGACATCGATAATGTAACGTCCCGCCACTCCGGACCGGGCCCGCTTACCCCTAGCAGCTTAATAGGCCCTCAAGACTTCCCCACGAGGCCAACACTAGTCTTTCTGCACACTTTGTCCTCACTCATGCACACCCGAAAAATACTTCCCGGTCGAGTCACCCATCCCTAAATTGTTCCGGACCAAGCACGCTTAACCTTAGAGTTCTTTAGAGATGAGCTTCCGGAAAACAAGTTGCAACTTGTTGACATGAGTATTCTATCAATCCTATTAAGCCCCGGGCCAGGATGTTACACACTCACCCCTTAGAAGACCGACGTTCTCGTCGGTCAACCCCGAGCCGAAACTTCCTCTCTTAGCCACGTCCATGTGTCCACTCTGCCAGCGCATGTGTCATGCTGTGTGACCACTCCGGGCCCACACCAGCCATGTACACCATGCCTGCACACGTGCAACACACGCGCCCGTGAAACCGCGAGAGTCGGCTCCGATACCACTTTGTCACACCCGGTTTTAACGACCAAAACCGAATGCATCCGTATGCGTGCCCGGGAACAAGTTTTCACGCACACAGGACAAATAATGTGATAAAAGAACAATGTCTTTAATAATTCGAATACTTACATCGATATTGTCTCAAAAGACTAAATACAATATACGCTAGCGGAAGACTCCATAACACCACGAGCAATCGACCAGGGGTTTCGCACGCCTAGACCTTTCTCATCGGTGGTTTCTCCATCTTCCGAGCAGCAATAGTTGGTAGCAAAAAGGAAATAGCAAGAGTGAGTACATGTCGTACTCAGTAAGTGTGGGAATACATGACATGTAAGCTGAATGAAAGAAAGGCTAACACATGGTTTGCAATAGAAAGCACCTACACTAGTCAAGTTAATTAAAACAACCTATTTACTAGGTGAAAAATAATCCAACAGGCTACCCCACTGTTAACCACTGCAAGCTACCCTACTTGCAGCAAACCACACCTACGAGGTTATCCCGCCTGTAGCCAACCACACTACAGGTTACCCCGCTCGTAGCCAACCTCACTACAAGTTACCCCACTTGTAGCTACCCAAGGGTTACCCCACCCAAACCATCCCTCTAGTTCTCGTGAGGATCCGGGCCGTTCGTGACCGTGAACACGGCTGTTAATAACAGTTTTACACTCTGCAGAGGTTGCACAACTTTACCCACGGGTCGGTGATTCTATCACTATTCGGTGACTAAAACCTCTATTATGCCAGCATACTTCCTAAGGTATGAGGCCAAGAGATCACCGCAAGGTCTTTTCTAAGGACTTCCCAGTTTGCAAAACGCCCATGCTAAGGTTTCACCGCCGTAAAAGTGACGCATCACCCGGAGGCCCCCTCTTGCACCGTGGCTTCAAGTACTCTGCCTTTCCTCGCCCGAATCCGGAAGACACCTTCTTCCTTCATCCTTCCTCGACGCTTGCGGAACCGGGAAGCTACCTCGGTACTAAACCTTACCTACCCATTATCAGCCCTGTGCTTTGTGCGGAAGTCTCGGGTTGCCGCTCCAAGAACCGATCCTTATAATCCCAAACAGGTACCACTACACCCAACAGTGTGCACCGGCACCATCATCAACAATCCTCCTGTCGGGATCACCTAAGTTCCATGTTGCTAAAAAGCATTACCAGTTCTTGATCATTATGTTCAAGTGGATACTTAATCAAGATTAGCATTTAATTCAGTTGTAAACCCTATTGTGAGCATGCTAAGCAATGACGTACCCATACTATAACACTACACCCAAAACCAAGGCGACAAGGTAAAAGTATGGAACAGGGTATGACACAATAGGATTCAAATTAAATGCAATGCATAAAAGTAAATTCAGATAGTAAGAAGTAGGCGCAATGTGCATCAAGGACACTTGCCTGTTTCCCTTTGCTCGCTGCTCATATCTTCAAGTCTTGCTCTTGAGTTCTTCGGAAAATACGTTCCTCTATTTAACGTCACACCGATACAAACATGCAAGAAACAAGCATACAAGCAACTAAGAAACAGTACACCAAACAATACCTAATGACTATGAAAACAGTACTAATAAATAGTGCACGTCGCTACGATCTCGTGAGCGCAAGAATCGGCTTAATCGGAGTTACGAGCGAAAAGTTATGAGCATTGAAAGTTCTAGGGTTTAAAACGTAAAAACGGCAAAGTAAGGACCATTTTGTAAATATGGAAATGTTCAATAGCTAGACTGCTAAAAAGGTTAAGGTCCAAAAATATATGTTTATAAAATACAAAGGTTCGTTTTGCAAAAGAACATGATTTAATGTGGTTTGAGAAAACGAGGGCACAAATGTAATTTAATAAAAAGGTTGGGGTGTTTACGTAAAAAGCTAATAATTAAAACCTTGAAATAAATATGGTTTAAAGACTTAAAAATAGTTTAACAATTAACTAAAAACTTTAATGAAAAAGATTAGGACCAAAACAGATTTAAAATGAAGGCTAAGGCTCCTTTTGAAAAAGAAAAGGACTTAAACGTAAAATAGTAAAACTATGGGGGTCTATCTGCAAAATAGCTAAGTCTAGGGACCTATTCATAATTTTCAGAAAGCATGGGGACTAAAGTGTAAAAGATCCGGGCTGAAATACAATTTAAGAAAAACCTAGGGTTGTTTTTGTAAATGCGCAGGACCTAAACAGAATTAAAAATAACTTCGGGGGTTTATTTGTAAAAGTTACGACCCTAGGGCACGACAAGGGTTAAAACATAATTAAACTTAAATCTAGGGTTGATTATGTAAAAGTGGAGGGGCTCTTAATTAATTAGTTAAAACGTCGGGGGCTTATTTGCGAAATTACCGATTTATCGGATTTAAAGGAATTATTTTAATTTCGGAAAATTTGTGGACCGGGTCCACGGCTCCGTGAACCGCGACAGGGGCACTGGTCCATGGGTCCACCATGGACCGGCTCATACCCCTTCGGGGGCTTCTAATCTCGGCCGTTGGTGCTCGATCGGACGGTGCGGGACGCGTTCGGCCAGCTACGGGCGCCGGCGGCGAACGGACACGGTGGCGCGCCATTGGAGCTCGCCGGAGTTGGCCGCCAGGGCGCTCCGGTGGCTAATTCTTGGCTCCGATGGGTGCTACGAGAGAGAGGGGATGCGGGGATGCTCACCACGGCGTCGCGTCGAGGTGGTGGTGGCCGGAGGCGGGTCCGCGACGGCGAGGGATGAAGGCGGGGCTTCGGCGGCACGGCTCGTCTTCGTCCGGCGAGCTCTTCGCGTCGAGCCGGCACCGAGGGAGGCGGCGAGGTGTAGCGAAGCCCGTCCTAGAGTTGGCGATCGTCGGGATGGCGGCTCGTGGCGGATCGACGGAGCTCGGGCGGCGATCCTCAATGGCGACGGCGGCGCCGGCTCCGGGGCACGGGAGGCGGCGGATTTTCGGGAAACGAGGGGCACGGGGTGCGGGCCTTGCTTAAATAGGGGGCGCGGGACGCGAGCCGTCGTGGCACGCACGCCGAGGTTGCTCGGATCGGGGTCGAGGCGGTTAGGGTTGGGGAGGGCTGCGCCGGGCCCGAGCGGGTTTAGGGACGGGCTCGCGAGACCGGGCTAGGAACGGAGCGAGCCGAGAGAGAAAGGAACCGGTGGGCCGCGCAGAGGGAGGGAGAAAGGAAAGAGAGAGAGGAGGGGAGTGGGCCTGGAGAGATTTGGCCCATGAGGCCCGGGTTTTGTTTTCTTCTTTTCTTTTTATTTTCTTATTTTATTTCTTTCCTACTCTAGTTCTAATAGCTGAATAAATACAAATAATTCTATTCGAAATTTCCAATGAAATATTCATACAATAAAGACCAAATGTAACAAATCAACATGCATGCATTTCAGCCAAAATATAATCTATATTAATTAATTAAATTTAGAAAATAAATGGCTTTTGCATAAAAGGGTTTATAAATTGTCTTTTAAAGCAAAACCTCATCAAATAAAAATAAACATTTTAATGTTGAAAATGCCTTAGGACTAAACCAAAATAAAATACTTTAAACAAAAATAAATATTGTTTCACAAATTCTTTCATAAATTCCATGTATTGATAAAAGAAACTATTTTTCATAGCTCTATATTTCTTTTAATCAACTACGGTTATTTGATAAACCCTATTCACATATTTAAAATATTTAGACCATAAATCAAATGTATTTCAAAAGCTTGTGTAAATCAAACTTTAATTAGTTTTGGAAATAACTCCTTTTTCTCACATGAAATGATAAAAGCTCTCATTTCGTTTTCAAAGTGAAATACCTTGTATAAAATAATGCCTTTTGAAATAAACTTATTTTCATAAATCAAATATAATTGTTTATTAATTTATTTTCATAAATCAAAAGTATTTCTTAAATAAATGTTTCCATAGATCAAAGTTTATTTATTTTCCAAAAATAACTCTTTGGTTCACATAAAATGACAACACGCTTATATTTTTCTTGCAAAAGGAAAATACCTTGTGTAAAATATTGTGTTCCAAAATAATATAAATTCGTAAATCAAAGATGTATTTTCCAATAAGTCGTTTTCATAATCCAAAACAAAAAATATGTTCTTTTGGGAAAATTCATTATCGAAACTTTTTAATCAAAATAATTGTTTGAGTTTAAAAGATAACTCTTCCTCTTAAAGAAGGAAGAAAGATAAATATGTTTATAATATTATCCTTTAGATAATATTTAAATACGCTTTAAAAAGTTTTAAAATTTTGTGAATTTCATGCACATCCCGAATTCAAAATTCGGGGTGTTACAAGGCTACCCCCTTAACAGGAATCTCGTCCCAAGATTCGGCGTGGCTAGCAAGAAATTTTAGGTGGATGATCTTTTCCTAACGGAATCTAGGGCTTCACGATCGATTGTACCTGTCCGTCGTGACTCTTCCAACATCCAACGGTCTTATGTCCATAAGTCCTACTCTCCTCGTATATGGCACTTTTCCTCGGTTCCGTTACGAAAGGTTGATGTCGATCTCTATCCTGTAATTACGCGTAGTCTTCAAAGAACTAAGACAATACGATTCCATATACTCCAAGGTAAATATCACTTAATCGTACGGATTCATTGTCTTGATTACATTGTTCAAACGACTCAACAACCATAATACTTGGAAAAATTTAAACAAACTATCGACAAAACACTATTGCCCTCTTGATCAAAAATCCATTGATCCTTCTAGATTTGCACCTCTTCATGGACGAGATTTCTTTACTTGCCTCTTGTTGCACGTGTTGGAACCTCTTGGACTAGGATGACACATCTGCTGCGGGAGTTGACGGGGTCGTGTTGTGGTGGCTATCGATATTCCCTTTTTGTTGGTTCTTGGAACACTCATTAGCATAGTGTCCTTCCTCTTTGCAACTATAACAAATCCCATGCTTAAAGACGACTTGAGCTTTATCGGATCCTTCGGGCTTCACACTGAGCTGAGGAGATTCATGGTTGAGTCCAGAATTTGAGGGGCGATCATTTAGTGAACAACGGCTCATTGCGTGACTAAGCGTTTCAGTTTCCACCTGCCTCATGAACAACCAAGGTCCAAGTTCGATGGAGTGAGTTTTCTCATTGGACACTTATCAGCGTAATGGCCATATTGCTCACAACTGAAACACATTATATCCTTCCTTGGGCAAGTCTCGAAGTAATGACCACGTTTTCCACATAGTGAGCATTGACTTCCTCCAACTATGGGCCTTCGGAAAAATCCATTGGATTCATCACTTTGGAAACTTCTCTCTCTTGAGGGTTGATGCGGCATCGTACGTTTACTCCGGTCGACTTGAAGAAAACATGGGCGACCACGGCGTTTGCAGCAATAGCAAGCTTCACGGACTCTAGGGTTCTTGTAGTGCTGATCCGGAGTTTCGATACCGCTACTTGACTTGAGCTTCCTCTTCTTTCTTGACATGCTCTCTTCGTCCATGGTTAATACCTCCGAAGTTGTCCGTTGGTCGTTAGAAACAGGTCGTGACCTCTTCCTTGGGAAAATACCAATCCTGTTGTCCTTGCTTGTAGCTAGTGAAGGGGAGGATGAACTGTCTCGGATGTTGTTCTCCTCGGAATTAATGCTACCATCAACGGTTCCAATTCAGGGTTCATCATCCGAGAAAGTCAATTTGATTGGGCATAAGAGGAGAGAATAGAGAATGGGGTTCGAGAAAGGAACGAGGAATAACGAAACTAAATACCCATTAATGCAAAACAATTGATGTACTGACAAAGCTGAAAGCTTTGCAATACACCTTCAGACAATCAAAGATCCAACTCAAAACAAGACACACCACAAATCAAACACTTAACCTAAATTGTACAACGACTCGACGTTCTGCTAAACGTTTAACTGCTAAAGGACACTACTACTAATCCTCCTCATCTTGGTTTCGAACAACGTAGGCTGGGGGAGCGCGACTTGCAATCTTACGTGGAGGTGATTCAGGTGCCTCCTCTTCCAATTCTTCATCCGAGGACAACTCCAAATCTTCCAGGTAGACGACGCTTCAGCTTGCGGTTAATCCTCATAGCCTCGGTGTACTTCTCATGCCAAAAGTCCACTTCTTCTCGCATTTGCATCCAACTCTTTCGTGAGCACCTTGGCAAGAGCCACTTGCTTCTTAAGCTTCCAATTTCCTTGTTCCTCCACCGGGTCTACGTGGATGTAGGTGGATCCGCTTGCACGTTGAGGGAAGTGAGCATACTCCGTCTCTTCCAAATAAGCACGGGACCTTGAGCGAGTAACCGGGATGGCTTGGCGAGCAGCATCACGAATTCCAGCAAAGAAACTTCTCCTTGGGGCAATGGCTTTGTGAGTCCTCTTAATCTCATGAGCTCCTTCAACAGGTTCTCGTGCATAGATGAGCACATGGACGTCCCAATGTGGCACCGATCCTTCAATGACTTCTCGAGCTACAAAGTACTTTGGTGGCTTCACGTATCCTATTTCTTGCAGCATCTCCCAAAGCATGTTAGGAAGTCTCCCAGCACTTAGTCCATCACTCTCAAACTCACGAACCTCTTGATATGGTACTGGAACTTCCATCATTTCTGGTTCCACTTCTTCCTCGCCATTGCTAGGGACGATCTCGGGAGCATGGCTGAAACTGCAGTTGCGATCGACGGTCTTGGCTCGTGCTAGCTATAAAATGTTTGGAACAAAAATAGTTTTAGCAAAATGAGACAAAAAGCAAGAAGTTGCTTAAGCAAAGAATGACACTAGAGGGAGAGAATCATAAGAAAGAATTTGTAGGAAAGAAGTGTAGAAATTTTCCAATATAGTTTCTATTTCAAAACAAAATACTCTTAGAGGCGACAATCCTTCCTAGGCTTGCGTCCTACGGTCGACAAGGCGTACGTCCTACGGTCGACAAGGCTCGATACCACTTGTAACGTCCCGCCACTCCGGGTCGGGCCCGCTTACCCCTAGCAGCTTAATAGGCCCTCAAGACTTCCCCACGGACCAACACTAGTCCTTCGCACACTTTGTCCTCACTCATGCACACCGGAAATACTTCCGGTCAGTCACCCATCCCTAAATTGCTCCAGGCCAAGCACGCTTAACCTTAGAGTTCTTTAGAGATGAGCTTCCGGAAAAGAAGTTGCAACTTGTTGACATGAGTATTCTATCAATCCTATTAAGCCCGGGCCAGGATGTTACGAGATAACCTGCGGTGATTGTGATGTTTTCTCGTATTACTTTAGTAACTTTTGGTTTTTCATGCTTGTTACTGGTATAAATACCATGGAAGCAAGTTCACAAGTTAGATATATGACTGCATGTGATCTATAGTAGAACAGACAAGCATTGTGCAAGCAACTGACAATATTGTTTTGTTTTCCCCTTGTAAACTGCTCTAATCAGCATTCTTATGCATAAATTGTCATAGTACTATTAGTTGATACTAACACGAAATACAGATTTTGTGCCTGCAGGGCTCTCAAGACGGATCTGAACAGTATGCATACACCTTCATTACTACCAAATTTTAACTTCAGGACATGACTTTCACTTAATCAAATGCATGTGCAGATACGTGGCAGTCATGAATTCAATATTCTCTACTCAACGAACCACGGTATCGGATCAGTCCCTTTATTCACTGTTGCATTGGAATGTTTTGGCACTTTCAATTTACTGGCCAATCTCTACTCTATGTTATTGATTTTCAAGCATGATGCTTGTAGTAGATTCTGAAATAATGAGACATTCAAATTCAACTGTAGACATTTGCATAAGTCAGTAGTTGAATATTTTCAAGGAATTCATTTAACCACTCTCACATAATGACTGAAAGAAGTTTACAAATCTCTTAGGTTCCAATTGATTCATGTATTGTGGGAACCCGGGATTCTGCTTTCTTGCAGCAGGTATTGCTCGCGCTCTTAGTGCCCTCTGTGCTGATGTCTCAACATTCATTTCTGACAAGTTACTGAGGCTTCATACATAACAGGAGGAGTTTATTTGAAGCCCCAAGTACTAAATGGTTTGTTTCAATATCTTATTGTAAGTTCTGCTGCTACTCATATATCTTCTCGTGCAATCCAATCTTTTTTACCTTTGAGGCAGCTTGATGATGTATTGTATGCTTTTTATTATTTTCTTAGTATGCTGCTTTAATTAAAATAATATTTTAACTGGTTGTATTCTGTGTTGTATTTTCCAATAATAGCAATTTGGCTAATTTTTATTGCTAACCGTTATCAGGGTCAATTGAAGTAACAGGATGGTGCCAGGAGTGTGGACGGGGCAAGCCCTGGAATGTCCGATTGTTCTTATGTGAAATTCACCACCTTCCGTTTTGCTTAGCTTTATTTTTCTGGATCCTATGTGAGCTTTCTACTAAACTTGACTCAACCGTGGAATGTCTGATTGTTCTTATGTGAAATTCACCACCTTCCATTTTGCTTAGTTTTATTTTTCTGGATCCTATGTGAGCTTTCTACTAAACTTGACTCAACCAACTTGTTAACAGATTAGGTTTATGCTTGACTCAAGTTCTTAAGGAAGCAAGGTGGCCTGTGGCAACCTTATCTCTTTGATAGTCTTATATTTTGTATAAGAACTATGTGCCTCATATCAACTAAATCCCACCTTCTGAAGTTTTGATCACTATTTCCTGTGGCAATTGAAGCGTCTATGCATAACTAGGCCCTTCTGGTGACCCGGACACACCTTATCTCTTTGGTAGTCTTATTTTGTATAAGAACTATGTATCTCATATAAGCTAAATCCCACCTGCTGAAGTTCTGATCACTATTTCAATAAATTAAAGTGTTTGTTTTAATAAATTAGTAGCACATGCTTTAATTCAATAGCAACGGTATGAAATGTAGACTTCTGAATCTTCACCATATTTTTAAACTAACGATGCATTCTTATTTGAAAATAAACAAAAAATTTAAATATCCTTGTGGTGATAATTCAGAGGTAAAGTGGAGTAAGGAAAATGAATTGTTTCCATATTGGAACATGCTTTTTTTTTGACATATGAGGACAGCCAGCCAGAACAACCTCACCATCTTGCTTTTTTCCCTTTATAGGATTTCAAGGTTAAAAAATTTCTTTTTGTTTTATTCCTAATTCAGTCATGCTTTTTTTGCTTCTTACAACATGTACAACTAATGTTCAAGCAATGAGACATTACGATTTCAGTGATGATACCAACTTTGACAGAAGTTTTGTTCTATATGGCAGGGAAAATGCTCACTACGGATTTACGGTTCCTTGTTTTTATGCAGGATAATGCTAGAAGAGCATAAACGAGGATGGCAGCATTCTTCCCAGTTCGATGAGGTAAGCTCCATGTGCCTCCTTATCTGATCCAAGTCGCATTGGATCTGCACTGCTCTGAATTTGTGTTGTTTTCATTCAGAGATTTCAGGTCAAGTTCTTGTGTGTTAGAATCAATGTGCAATGCTATGCATAATTCCAAAGATGAGAGAGATATCTAACTACATTCATTCTTTTGATATGTATATTGCGATGAAGGCATTGTCAATATATGGAGGTGAGTAGTTGTGATTCTTCCATTTATTCTGTTCAATAAAAGTACTTTGGACATATATCTAATGCCTTAGCTACTCATTGTTTTTACAGTTCCCCCTCTTTGTTATTGGGCTTCCTTTTCTCTTCTAAATAGTAAAAGTAAGATCCCACTGTCTTATGTAGTTGCTATTTTAGATCTTGAGACCGTAGCTTTAGATAGTACTGCACGCAATTATTCAGACAACATTTTCTTTTTCACGGTCGTTTAGATTTGTTTAATGAAATTAATGTGAGTCTGTATGGGAAAGGCGATTCTTCAGAAATAACATTCAATTCTTGGTTCATTTGTTTTCTGCCTCTGATGTTTTCACTAGGCTGCTTGTGCAGTAGTTATACTTAATCCAATGTACATACTATTTGGCTATTTTAGACCAGTGGGACCGTGGGGGTGAATTCTATTTGTAGTTCATACACAGAAAGATCTTGTTCCATGGCCATCACAAGGAATGCTAGGTGAAACCATCATGCTATTATGTCAAGCACCATGCAGGTTAGTCATTGACTATGAACATGGGTGAAATAGAATGCCAGGTCTCCATCCTCTATAGATGAACTGGAATTTTTTGTATTTGTGCCATGCATCATTTTTCCTTCTTGTATTAAAATGACTTGAGGCTACATTTGTTTCCTGCTTTCATAACATCTATTATTCAACCACTTGGTAGGCGTGCCTTGCTTTTTAAGTAGCTATGTAGTCCGGGATCAAATAAATATTGTGACATTTTGATTCCCTGTTTGCTAATTTCGTTTCAAGAGTTAATGCCCGTGGCAAAGCACAGGCATTAAGCTATCAACCTGTAGTGTGGCTGACACTCTACGTTTACTTGTGCAGATAGAAAAATGATTAAGTTTAATTTTCAGAATGGCTTTCGTTTAAAGATTGCAATGTTCTTGCAATTGCAGTATCAGTATAAAGAGGTGGAGCTCTCGGCCCTCAGCATGGGTAAAATCTTGCGTTCTTTACCTATCTATCTGTTGTTCTACTCTTGTGTTTTCTGCAGCGAATTGCTTGACTTTGAATTTCTGATATAAAGAGTTGCTATCTTTTGATAGAAAGAAACTTGTTTTGACTATTGATATTAAAAAATCATGCTTAGAGTTGGAGAAAGTGCAAAGCAGCTTATCCTCCTTTTTAATACTGGTTGAATTAGCAGCTCATATAACTTGTTGGATTGCTTTGTGCCACAACAAATAACTGAAATAGCTTGATGTTGATTTCCCGGTTCCCACATGTCAGCATGTAATGGTGGACACAATTTTTGCCTATTGTACTGTTCATTCATTTGTTTATAAAGAATAACCAAATTAGAAATATGCAATTAGGCATTAACGAGTTTTGGTTCCAACTCATTTATACCATCTATTGCTTACGGTTGCATTCTGAACACACAATGTTAATTACTATTGCTGCATTAGGGCCTTGGACTACCAGACTTACTGGATTGTACGTTTGAAATGAAACATTGAAAGGAAAAAAGTGTCTTACGGATGAAATGTTGAAAGAAAAAAGCAGGTGAGAAAAGGAAACCACCCAATTACAGTTGCTTCTTTCTTTTGTTTTTAATAATAATAGACTGAATACATATCTGATTGTAGGACAAAGCCAAAACACTATTGGAATCTCTTGCTTGGAGAAGTTGTGGACGAATGAGGTCTACATAATAATAGAGAATCAAAAGTGATTGAACCTTGATGTATACAAAGTTTCATGTTTGTACATTTGCATAAAAGAAGTGAATATATTTTGAACAGTTCAATCATAAAATAATTTCATCATCTCTAAAAAATCTTATGTGCAGTCATTATTACTTTAGTTTTTTTAAAAAAAATTGTTCATGCCCGTAGCATCGCACAGGCCAATTGCTAGTATATATAAATATGCGGAGTCCACCAAGCACTATGATTTGTAGCGCCGTAAAAGGACGTGGTCCGCGATGCGCTGCAGCAGCTCCCACACGTCCCGAACGTGGCGCATCTCCGTGGCGGCGCCGCCAGCGGCGAGCCGGATGACGAACTTACCATCCACGACGAAGTGCGTCATGAACGCCCGGCCACTGGCGTTCACCGCCGCCAGGAGCTCCCGGTTGACCTCGTCCACGGCGCCATGATCGTCGCCGTCGAAGAACCATGGCGTCCGGAGGCGGAAGCAGACGAGGGAGAAGTTGGTCGGCGTGACCACCTCGAATCGCTCGTCCTTGGCCACTGCCCCCTCGAACCACCTGGCTGCCGCGACGTGCCGGCGAATGTGCGCGCGCAGGCCGGCCGCGCCGTACCGGCGCAGCACGACCCAGAGCTTGATTGCCCGGAACCGCCGCGACAGAGAGATCTGCCAGTCCTTGTAATCAACGGCAGCCGCCGCCGGCTTAGTATCATCAGTGCCAACGACGACGTTCTTGAGGTACTCCGGGTCGGTGGAGAGGGCTGACGTCAGGTCGGTGGGCCTGGCCACCCAGAGGCAGCAGCAGTCGGCGTTGGTGAGGAGCCACTTGTGCGGGTTCGTACTCACCGAGTCGGCCAGCTCCGCGCCGTCGAGGTAATGCTGGAACTCCGGGCAGACGGCGGCGCTGCCCGCGTAGGCCGCGTCCACGTGGAGCCACATCCCGTGGCGCCGCGCCACCTCCCCGAGCCCGCGCACCGGGTCCACCGCACCCACCCCCGTGGTCCCCACCGTGGCGCACAGGTACAGCGGCACCAGCCCGCGCGCCACGTCATCGTCCACGGCCTTGCGCACGTCGCCCGCGGCCAGGCCGTGCCCGTTGGCCGCCGACGTCGCGATGACGCGGAAATTGGCCGGCGGGATGCCGACGAGGCGCGCGCCCTTCTGGAACGTGACGTGGGTCTGGTCCGACGCGTACACCACGAGCCTCGTGATCGCCGCGTGGCCCAGCCTCCCGAGCGCGCGGTCACGCGCGGCGGCGAGCGTGCACACCACGGCCTCGCACGTGCTGCCCTGGAGCACGCCGCCGCCGCCGCCGCCGCCTGAGAACAGGAGCTTGTCAGGCAGGCCGAGGAGGCGGCCCATCCAGTCCACCACGAGGCCCTCGAGCTCGGCGGCGGCGGGCGACGCGGCCCACACGAAGGGCACCACGTTGAGGCCCGCGGAGAGCATCTCCCCAGCGAACCCGGCCGAGCTGGCGTTCATGGGGAAGTAGGCGAAGAACCTCGGGCTCTGCCAGTGGGTCAGCCCCGGCATTACGTCACGCCGCACGCCCTCCAGTATCTCCTCCATCGGCTCGCCCCACTCCGGGGCGGCCTCCGGGAGGAGCCCTCGCAGCCGGCCCGGCTCGAGGCTGGCCGCGCGCACCGGGTACTTGTCCACGTCGCGGTAGTACTCGGCGAGGAAGCTCAGCACGGCCTTGGAGTCGTGCGAGAAGGACTCGGGGTCCAGTGGCTGTGGCACAGCGGCATAACTTTCCAGTGGCAAGCTGCCCATATTGCTGCCAACAATATATAAGCGCGATCTACCTGTTTGTTTCGGCTTATTATTAAGCTGTGTGGCACGGCTATGGACTGCACTCTGGAGTGGCTTATATAGCCCCAGAGTATACAGTACCGAACATGCCGTGTTCGGAAATTGACTCAAAACAGCCTGGCTGTTGTGGATCGCACTGATGACGCGCACCATGGCGCATAACTCGTACAGACAAGTCGAGATCTATATGGTCACCACATGAAACATATGAGGCAAATTCAAATATTAATTAAAGGGTCAGCTGCCCCTTAAATATTATATTCAGAATTCTAGAATGCCAACTATTGCAAGAAACATTCTCGAACACATTTTACAAGAGTAAACCAAGACCTAACTATATGTGATGGTGAAAAAGTGGCCCTACTTAACACATAGCCAATAATATTTTTTTCTGAAGTTATGTAAAATCTCTAACAAAACAACATCGTCCAAGATTCCACTGTATTGTTCAGAACATCCAGTCACGTAGCAATAAGGAGTGGAGGCATGAAAAGCCACATCTAACAAAACACCGCATCGTCCAAGATTCCACTGCACTGTTCAAACTAAAGAATGTCTTGGGTCTGTCATACACAGTCGGTTCAAAAATGCAAACGCAATATGCTGCTACGTGATTATCTCTCGTATGGTTCTCAATTAGGATATAGTGTGTTGAATAAATATCCATATTCCATCTGCATATCTTCTTGAAATAGAGAGAACCGAGGCGAGACCCTCAATCTGATTTAGTAAAACGATGACTCATTTTGAGATGACATCATCCGGATCTAATTGTTCTTGCTGTTTCAAGGTCAGCAGTTACCTCTGGATTTGGTCTAGCGAGCTATTAAGTTTATAAGGTATGTGGATTCTTATGTAATGTTAGCATCATTTACATTTAAATCTTCTATTTGGAAATCAGCTTGTGTAGAAGGAAGCCCTTAATCTGATTTGTGTAGAAGGGAGACTTTGATGATTGCTCCTTCCATAAAAAAAAATTCAAAAAATTCAACTGAGATGAAATATGTGGAACCACTTCATCACCTACTTTCTTTGTAATTAATAATTATGAATTTTCTGAAAGTAGTACAACTCAGCGTGAGAGTTCTAAATTAGCAAGGATACTATTCTAAAATGGAATCTAAATTAGGGTGTTATCATGGAGAGTGAAATTTGTGCCTGCGGCGACCCGTGCCAACCCTCAATAGCATCGTTGGATTGCCCGTCTTGCTAGGGGTGGCGTGGTTTGAGGGCACATGTGACATGGCCGACATCGAGCAGAGGAGGGCGGGTGTAGGGGTGGATGTTGGCTCGTTAGAAAACTGACTCGGCTCGTTACACGGACGAGCTAAAAACCTAGCTCGGCTCGGCTCGATAATTAGCTCGAGCTAGCTCGTTTGGCTCGCGAGCCAGGAATATAGAATAATTAAGATATTATATACTTTAAATATGAAATATTTTATTATAAAATAGGTAAGATATATGATTTATACTTTATGAAAAAGCTAATAACGTAGATTAATTTAAAATGTATTTCAAAAAATTCAAAAATTAACTCAATATATGACATTATATTGTTATTGAGCATTACTTATTCTCGGTTTTTCAGAGCTCGTTGAGCTCGCGAGCAGCTCGTGAGCTAGCTCGGCTCGGCTCGCTAATCCGACGAGCTAAAATATAAGCTCGGCTCGGCTCGTTAAGAAACCAAGTCGAGCCGAGCCGAGCCGAGCTAGTCACGAGTCGAGCCGAGCCACGAGCTTTGAGCTTTTCGTCCAGCCCTAGGCGGATGGGTGCGGTGTGGCTGGCACCGTGTGCAACTTGCCTCGTGCGGCCCGCCTTGGCGGTGCCTGAAGCAGAGGAGGGTGCCACCTCTTCCGCACTTTGCATAGGAAGCTGAGGAGCGGTGTCGGAGCTGAGGAGGGTGGTGTGTCATAGCAGAAGATGAGATGAGGGAGGGAGGCGTGAGACGAAGCAGAGGTGTTTAATGAAGGGGCAGAGACGTTTAGTGAAGGGGTCGAGTGGTGCAGAAGGGATAACGTCGTCCACCCCCTGATGCACGTAGGGATAACGGCCACCCCCGTAATGCACTTGTCAAACGTAATGAGGGCTCAGTCCCTGTGCCCATAAAGTAATATCCCTATTTTCTTGGCATGCTTATTTGGACCAGCATAGTCAAAAGCGCTATTAACAACCACATTATCAAGTCTGGATGCTATGAAAAGAAGGTTTACATTTACAACTTTAAGATTCATGAACTTTTCATTAACACAATTAACGAGAACAAATAAGTGGTGTAATCTTGTTTGAAAGTCATAAATCTTCTATATTAAAAAATGTGTGCATACAGTCGCGAACATGTGAGAATAACGTTAAAATGAAAAAGTTATGCATGTATTTGTTCTGAGCTCGACGATGTTAGCTGTGTTGTACACCTGTCCTCCCATAGTATTCAGTTTAATTATAGTGGTCGTCTTAGAAAGATACCTGCGCAGAAAAGGTGAAATAATGGTGATGAAGAGTGTAAAGCGACCGCAGGGATGGCGATCCTTCTCGTGGAGGCGAAGCACATTATTCACATGCGCTGCATGACCATTCAGGATAAGGAGCAACAGGGGCAGGCTTAGGAAACAAATCATGTTCTATCTAAAGCCAAAAGTTGTACTGCATTACAATCCAGAAAAAGGTATGAAGGAGCTTTGTTGGCTTATAATGTTGTTCTGAGAGGATGTTTACATCATTTGAAAAGCCAATGTATGTATGCCAGCACTTGGAAGTGCAGAAGCATAAACCAGAAAAAGGTCTCACACGCTTTCACCACGATTCTCTCCGGATGGCATGGGCCGGAGGCCAACTGGTGATCATCAATTCCACCGGCCCGAGCTACCACGTTGGCTAATGGCCAATCATATGTATATCTCTTTCGGTATTCAATATACATGTGTGGCCACTTTTGGCAAACCTCCACATACGCGCTACGCGGCAGGAGCGGGCGCCGCAAATGACCAGCCCGACAACCCCTCCTCCAGCCGTCCATACCCCATTGATAGCAGGATCTCTTCTGGCTCCGATGAGTCACAGTCTCAAAGTGTATTGCCTGCTCATCTGGAAGAAAAAGATCGACATTTCAGGTATGGTGGACCGTACCACCTACATGGAACTGCATGTCCAAGCACCGCTCGCCTGATGACATCGGTGTGCCGTTCGCCATCAGCGTTTGATACAGGACAGAGACGCCATCTCCCATCGACCGTATCAGTTCAGTTGCAGCGTCGGCTATGGTGTTAGACTATCCGCACCGGGATATTGGAAACTGTCTTCTAGTACCCCGATAGCGAAAAAGACCCTGCACTGGGGTACTAGAAGCGGGACGGCACCCTGTCAGACGGCCTCGGTTACGCCAAATCTGGCGCTATCCTGGACGTTGGGGACGCGCCGACGTGGCACGAGGCCCATATGGCTCAGCCGCCGAAAGCTGCTGCCCGCTGCTCCCACTGGTCGCCGTCTCCGCACCCCCGGCAGCCAACCAGCGCACAGCCGCCGTCAAGCCTGCACCACTTGCGGAGGAGGGACCACTAGAGAGGGAGGGGATGCCGCTAGATCTGGGACCAGCTCAATATGAGGCCTGTCGTATACATGCCTTATGGGTATACAGATGATGAAGAAATGGATACGCAAAGACATGGTAGCAAATCGGAGAAGATACGGATAAAGGCGATAGGCAACGGATCGGTCTTCGACCGGTCCGGGATAATAGAAGAACCCGTAGACCGGTATAGAAACAAGGCGGATACTAAGACCGATATACAATGACGTGAGAAGCAAGTCATAGAACAATTTGTAGTCTGATTAGGACTCCGGATCAATAAAGAAAGTTAGAGATAGAATTCCATATATGTAATTCATGTAATCGGCTAGGACTACGATTGTAACCCTAGCTCCCCCGGACATATAAGGCGGGGCAGGGACCCCCCCCCAAAAAAAAATCTCTCCGAGATCCGGCAATTAGCAAATCGCTAAAGGCAATACATAACATACAGGACGTAGGGTATTACTCTCGATTCGAGGGGCCCGAACCTGTCTAAAATCGCGTGTTCCTGTGTGTTCCGTGTGTTGCACCATCGAATTCCACGCTCGTGAGGGACCGGATAGTACTAGTGCCAAGTTTAAGACTCGACTTTTGGCGCTCCAGGTAGGGGTCCCGGCGAGTTCCTAGCGAGTTCGATGGCCACTTCGTTTGTCGTCGACTTCGAGTCCGGCTTCAAGATTCGCTTCGGGTCCCTCGACTTTGAAGCCGACTCGGACGGGAAATTGTCTTTGATGAATCCGACTCGTTGCCGGGCCGCTGCTTCTAAAGCGCGATCACCTGCCACGGTTGATACCTCCGATTCAGGACTTAGCGGGTCCGACGCAGCTTTAGCGCGAAACATCGAGCTCCCTACGCTTATGCCTCGGAACGGTGCCCGGGCTGCAGCGCGAAGCTGTTTTCCCGAGCTGGATATTGATTCCGAGGAAGACGCTCCGATCTTTTTCCAAGTGTTCATGACAGGACCGGTTATCCGACAACTCACTCCCGAGGAAGCTGCCGAAGAAGCGGCAAGGATGGCGAGAGCCGAAGCTGAACGCAGTCGTCGTGAAGCAGAAGAGGCAAATAGAGATGAACAACTTCCGCCACCTTCAGCCGCGGATCCACGCGCAAGTGCTACTGCTTTAGCTGGAGGAAGCGCCCTGCGACCGCTCCCCGGTCACGGGCCCGCTACTGGACCGGTCCGGAGACCCGGACGAATCTCCAGGATACAACAACCGACGAGGATGTCGCGGCGGAAGACGCCATCGATCTTCCAACGAGCTTTGAATTTAAGTTCCATGGAAGTAGAGATGAATGGTGCTCGGGTCTTCACATCGCCGGTCCACAATATTGTGGGAGTGAAACAGATTCTTGAAACAATACCGGAAGAAGTCCTCAACGCTACGCCGAGATTGCGCCGCGCGCTGAATTTGGTTGATGCGGCGACTCGCAAACAAACCAGCTCGTCCATGATCGAGCGAGAATCTTCCGGTCGCTCGCGTTCCCATTCAGAATGACCGACAAGGTTCCGGTCCGACGGAGCTTCTTCCGGAGGAAGGCTAGGACCCCGGCATACCTCGATTGCAGATGCACATGAACGAGCTCCCAACCAAGATTTGCGTGTACCACTCAACGGTAATCGGGATGTTCGGAACGTGCTGATTGATCGCCATGCGGAAAGAGTGGAGGAGCGAACAAGACATCGAGGAAGATGAGAGACGGCGGACCGGTCATGTGGATGATCGTCCTCGGGATCTTGCCCCACCCCGGCCGCGTCCGCACAATTCCCGCGCCACGGGCCGGCAGCTTCGGCGCCACCCGCCAACGCAAATTATCCGCGCAACGATCATCGAGGGTATGGTAGTAGGCATGCTCATCGAGATGGACGACGCCGTGACACTAGAGACCGAAGAGGGCGAGACAACCGGGACAAACATGCTGAACCCCGGCGTGCGGACAATGATCGTCAAGCTGCACCTCCACCTCCGCCTCCATCGCAACATGAAGAACCAGCGAACAATGATCGTCAAGCGGCGCCTCCACCTCCGCCTCCACTTCCGTCACGGCACGCGGAGCCGGCGAATAATGATGGACAAGGCGGCTCGGGAGATAGATACCAGGACGACCGTTACTACGACTATTCCGACGATGACAGGGATCGTAATTACCGGCATCGCCCTAGCCGTCGATCTCCGTCACCGGTCCGGACCGGTCCGGAAGATGATGAATATTCCGTAATTCCCGCTTTTACGCGAGATTTACGCATCTCGCAAATACCCCGGGGATTTAAGCCTGGGACCATTGACAAGTATGATGGCAAAGCACCTCCGGCCGAATGGCTCCGCATGTACATCACGGCTATTCGGTCGGCAGGAGGAGACACGTTCGTGCTAGCCAATTATCTACCGATGTGCATGGAGCAGGCTGGACGCTTATGGTTGCAATCCCTGCCCAAGAAATCCATTTCTTCGTGGGGAGACCTCACCAAAAAGTTCGTAGAAAACTTCCGGGCGACTTGTGAGAAGCCAGGGAACTACTTCGACCTCAATAGGCTGAAGCGAAGCCCGACGAGACCCTCACCGATTTCATCGAGCGATTCTCGCAATAAGAAAGCCTTAATCCCCAATGTTCCTGATCAGCAAGTGATTGCTACATTTCAAGTCGGCGTCCGGAGTGAAGCGCTGGTTCACAAGATTGGGAGACGAAATCGAAACCTCACCATGACGGCGTCGTAGTGCTTCAAGATAGCAGATGATTACGCTCGCCGGAGAATCAAATGTAGTCAATCTGCGCGGGAACAAAGGGAAGGAGCCGAAGCATGACCAAGGAAACCAATCCGGATCCAGGAACGACAAGAAGCGCAAGGCTGATCACTTTGTTGCAGCTGTTGACCAGTCTCATGGAGGATATCGGCCGGCACCCCCTAAGAGAGGTCCAAGAGAACGATTGTCGTTTGAAACACTTCTCGGATGGCCCTTATGATTCATAATGGAAATCATAAAGCTAAAGAGTGCTTCCTGTTAAGGCCATTTGCTCAATTTGCTTTAAAGGTCGCGCCTCGATCCGCCTACAGGAATCGGAATGATGACAAGGGCAAGGATAAGGACCGCGAAGACAATGAGGATGACGAGGGCTTTCAGGAACCAGCCCGAGAGGTGAACATGATCTATGGAGGCCCGGACGCATATGAGTCGAAGCGGAAGCAAAAATTGTCGTTACGGGAGGTTAATGCTGTTGCTCCCGCAACTCCCGAATATCTTCGGTGGTCCGAGGTCCCCATTACATTTAGCAGGGCCGATCATCCGGAGGTACTACCAAAAGCTGGAAAGTATACACTCATCCTTGCCCCTATTGTTCGAAGGTGCGACTGAAAAGAACTTTCATTGACGGAGGGAGCTGCTTGGATATTTTGTTTGCTAAGACTCTGCCCGAGCTTGGTTTGATCGTGGCTGATTTAGAGCGCAGTGTTTCTCCGTTCCATGGTATAATACCCGGGCGGAATAGTTACCCTTTGGGGCAGATCTCTCTGCCCGTGACTTTCGGGACGAAGGAAAACTATAGAAGGGAGAATATCATCTTTCGGGTGGTCGACATAGACTCAGCATATTATGCTATCCTTGGAAGACCAGCTCTGGCAAAATTTATGGCCATCCCAAATTATCAGTATTTGATGTTGAAGATGCTCGGGCCAAACGGGGTCCTATCATTCCGAGGTGATATCAAGACCGCCTATGCTTGTGAGGTGCACAGCACCGAATTGGCATCTCGAGGCTAATTCAGAAGTTGAACGTCGAGAAATCAGGGAAGCAGCTGAAGCTCTGGAAGTTCAGGCAAGGATAGAGGATGAAGTCCCGGTCAAGAAGATTGCAAAGGAGAAATTGAAGGCCGATACGGTGGTTTCCAAGACTATTCAGCCTTGATGAGTCGGACCCCTCCAAGGTCACCCATATAGGGGCTGACTTGGGGGATAAATAGGAAAGCGCGCTCATTCTTTTCCTCCAGGAAAATAGGGATATCTTCGCATGGCAGCCTTCCGACATGCCGGGTGTTCCTAGGGAGAAGATTGAGCATGCACCGTTGGTGCGTCCCGATGCGAAGCCGTGAAACAGAAGCTCCGGAGGTTTGCTCAAGACCGCAAGGAAGCTATCAAGAAAGAGATAACTAGGTTGTTAGTAACTAAGTTCATTAGGGAGGTGTATTATCCAGATTGGCTTGCCAATCCGAGTGCTTGTACCAAAAAAGAATACTAAAGAATTAAGAATGTGCGTTGATTATACCGATCTCAACAAAGCTTGCCCCAAAGACCCTTTCGCGCTGCCTCGAATCGACCAAGTTGTTGATTCGATCGCTGGCTGCGAGCGTCTTAGTTTCCTTGATGCTTATTCGGGGTATCATCAAATACCGTTAAGAGTTGAGGATCAGATAAAAACCGCGTTCATCATCCCCTTTGGAGCATACTGCTACACGACTATGCCGTTTGGATTGAAAAATGCTGGAGCTACGTATCGGCGCGGCATACAACGTTGTTTGGATTCGCAATTAGGAAGGAATGCATAAGCTTATGTTGATGATATAGTGGTCAAGTCTCGTAAAATCGAAGATCTCCTCTCCGACCCGGCAGAGACGTTTAGTAATCTGCGGAACTTTTCCATGAAGTTAAACCCGGGAAAGTGTGTCTTTGGAGTTCGTTCCGGGAAATTACCGGGTTATTTGGTATCATAGAGAGGTATTGAAGCCAATCCAGAAAAAATTCAGACGATTGTTAACATGCAACCCCGAGTTGTTTGAAGGATGTCCGAAGTCGACGGGCAGTATGGCAGCTCTTAGTTGTTTCATCTCAAGACTGGGAGTACGAGGACTTCCGTTCTTTAAGTTGCTCAAAAAACAAGATAAGTTTGAGTGGACTAGTGAAGCGTAAGCCGCACTTGATCAACTTAAAGAGTATCTCAGTAACCCTCCGGTGTTGGTCCCGCCGGAGCCTCGACGAGGTTATTCGGCTTATATATCTCTGCAACAACCCATGTGGTGAGCACGGTTCGGCGGTTGATAGGAAGGAAGAAGGACACCTGCAGTTGGTACAACATCCGGTCTATTTTGTAAGTGAAGTTCTTACCGAGTCTAAGATAAGGTATCTCCAACTGCAGAAGTTAATATATGCTATAGTGATAACTTCTCGGAAGCTTAAGCATTATTTCCAAGCGCATCCCATTGAGGTTAAGACCGGATTTGCCATTGGAGATATTGTTCGCAACCGGGAAGCAATTGGTCAAGTTGCTAAATGGGCTATAGAACTTGGCCAGTATGAAATTACGTTCTCTTCGCGGACGGCTATTAAGGGACAAGCATTAGCTGACTTCATAACAGAGTGGCTGGAAACACAAGTGCCGCGGGAGATTCAAGCATTGGAGTATTGGGAGATGTTCTTTGATGGGTCCCTGCAGCTTTCAGTGCGGGGGCTGGTGTGGTCCTTCTCACTCCACAAAAGGAACCGCTCGATATGTGTTGCAAATGCATTTTCGAGCTTCAAACAATACAGCAGAGTATGAAGCTTTGCTTCATGGGCTTAGAGTAGCCGTTTCGTTGGGCGTTCGACGATTAGATATATATGGTGATTCGATGTTAGTGATCAGCCAAGTTAACAAGGTATGGGATGCTCATGATGATCATATGATTGCTTATCGTCAAGAGGTTCGGAAACTTGAAGACAAATTTGATGGTTTGCGATTTTCTCATATACTGCGCGGAAATAATTCTGCCGCGGATGAGTTGGCTAGATCGGGATCTTCGCGACAGAGCGGTTCCTCCTGGTGTTTTTCTACAGGTATTGGATAAACCATCTATAAAGATGGAGCCCAAGGTTATCATTACAGAAATTGAAGATAAGGCGGTTTCGAAAGTCGGGAGGAAAAAGCGGTCTTAAAGAACCAGTCTGGAAGTTCGGGTTTGCCAGGAAAGACAGAAGGCGGGTTCAATACTGGTGATATTCCGCCATTGGATGTTATGATTATTGATTCCGATTGGCGTACTCCGTATCTTGACTATTTGCAATCCGGCAAAACACTAGAGGATAAGGTGGAAAAGCAAAGATTGGAAGTTAGAGCCCGCAATTATTTAAATCTTGAAGGAGAATTATATAAGCGTGGAGCTAATATTTTGATGAAGTGTGTATCGGTATCCGATGGTATTCAATTGCTTGAAGACATACACAAGGGGATTTGTGGAAACCATGCTTCTTCGAAGACATTGGTTGGGAAGATATTCAGACAGGGATTTTATTGGCCTACAGCGATGGATGATGCGCATAGAGTGGTGAAAAATTGTCAAGGATGTCAATTTTTTACAAAACAACCTCATACTCCGGCTCAGGAGTTACAATTAATTCCAATGACCTGGCCTTTTTCTACTTGGGGGCTGGATATAGTGGGACCTTTTAAGCGGGCACCAGGAGGATTCACACATATTTTTGTGGCAGTAGACAAGTTTTCCAAGTGGATCGAGGCTGAAGCGAGTTACCAGCACGACTACAGCCCGTGCAATCAAGTTCTTGCAGAATGTTTTTGTACGTTTTGGGGTTCCATACAGTATTATTACTGATAATGGACCTCAATTCACTTCAGAATTTTTCAAAGACTATGCTGAGAGCTTAGGGATCAAGGTACAATATGCATCGGTAGCACACCCGCAGAGCAATGGACAAGTGGAACGAGCTAATGGAATGATTTTGACCGGTCTTAAACCAAGAATTTTTGATCGATTGAAGCCTTATGCGGGAAAATGGGTTAAGGAATTGCCCCGGGTGCTCCGGGATTTGCGCACTAATGTTAGCGAGCTACGGGACAATCTCCTTTTTCTTTGGTATTTGGATCTGAAGCCATGTTACCTACTCGAAGTGAATATGGTGTCAGCTCGGGTTCGAGTATTATGATGAAGAAAAATATGATGATCAACGTCAGGTTGAACTGATTGCTGCGGAAGAATTGAGAGATCGAGCTCTGATTCAAGCCGCTAAATATCAACAAGGATTGCGTCGTTATCATAATCGTAATGTTCGCACGCGGGAATTTCAAATCGGAGATTTGGTTTTACGGAAGATTCAATCTAACAAGAACAGGCATAAGTTGTCACCAGTCTGGGAAGGACCTTTTTTGGTTAAATCGGTATCCGGATCGGGGGCTTATAGGTTTATGACCTTGGAAGAGGAAGAAATTCCAAATTCTTGGAATATTGATCAACTTCGTCGTTTTTATACTTAAAGAATGTTTATTATAAAGTTTTTCTTATTATAATAAAGTAATTTTATCTAATAATGATGTGTTTGTTTTTTGTGTCTCCATATTTTAATTTTGAATTAAATTATTGAGCCAGGGGGCTACTATGATAAAGAGTAGTCTGTGATATTTTGTTATTCTCGCTATGATAAGAGCAGTCTGTGATATGCCGCTATTCTTGAATAATAAGACCAGTCATTTAGTTGATGGATTGTTGTGATAAGAGCAGTCCGCTGAAATTATAAGCTTGTGTTTAAGACTGGTATATTCAGGAAAAGATAGAGTATAGTTTTCTTTGTTATGAATACTGATTGGTAAACTGTTGTATTAAGAACAGTTTGGAAAATATTACAAACTAACTTTTTTGCTCATGCTATATCATATCTTGAGTAAATAAGTTAGTAAGCATAATGGTGAAACCAGTATTCATAAAACAAGAAAAAGTGACTGATATTTATAAGAAAACAAGTATAGTGGACAAGATGTTCAAATTCAAAATGGCCTTATTACAAAGCTTTCTAAGCAGGACCGCTTGAAGTGCCGGTGTCACCAGTCTTGGGATTTCCTTCGAGCCTATCATCCAGTGTTTCTTCGGAATCAGAAGAAGTTATAGTTAAATCTCTGTCAAGATCTTCGAAGGCATCTTCTATTGTCCGTCCGGCGGCGGTCGCAAGCATCCCGAGCATCTTGATCTAGGGCAAAAGCTGCTTGTGCTACATTCGAGAGGGATGCCCGACGGATCAATCGGAACATCTTCTACCAATTCGGAAACGGTACCAATGAGTGAGTTCCTTAGTTCATTGAACCGGTCTTCAGTGGTATCGGGGTGGGCACCGTCCCGGATGAAATTAAAGTCGCAAACATCGACCGGAGTCCAAGATTGGATTATGGCGGCAATATGCCCCCCTCCCGAAGCAGCTGACCAGCCTTGAGTGCTCTCCGATCCTTCTCGGGATCGCCCGGATGGCGGACTCGAGGTCTATCTCGTTGGGGTCAATAGTTTGACCGCCATTGAGGTATTCCGGAGTACGAATTGTGCCTGCAGTAAGTTCCGAAACAACAAGTGTACATTTAAAGATTAGGTATTGCTGAAGACCGGTATGTTCAAGAAATAACATAAGAATAATCAAGAAAAATAGGACTTACGCCTATGCCTGATTTCAGCTGCTCTGAATCTGCCCTTGATGTTTACATTGGATTCTTTCAGTTTTTGAGCAGTCTTCAAGGCTTTCTCTTTCTCTCGCTTGAGCTGATTTCGCTGCTTCTAATGCTTCGATCGATTCAGCCTTCAAGCGAGCGTTCTCACTCTCTAGCATCTTGTTGGAGCGAAGTGTTTGAGCTAGTATGCTATCTTTAAGAGTGAGCTCGCCTTCAAGTTCTCCAATCCGTGCCGCCTGTTGCTCTTCAATACGAGAGCCTTCTTCCAGTGCTCTGTTCTTGAGCTGTTGTTTTTTCCATAAGGACTTCTTCAGCTTTCTTATGGGCAGCAACAAGATTCTCAAGCGCTGAAATCAAAGATGGGATCAATCGGAAAAGGAGATAGTGGGAAAAATGTAAAATGTATAAAGGCAATTATGGTCTAGTGGTGAAGCTTCTAGCTCTCATTCAACAGATTCAAGATTCAAGGCAAATTGAAAATGTTACTTTGATTAATTTGGCGGAGCTTGATGATTTCTTGTCGGCGTTCTTCCATCATGCGATGGGTGTCCTGCAGACCGGCCTCTCTCCTCCGGAGGTCGTTTTCCTTGGCCTTTAGATCGGCCGTCTGAATTTCTAGCTCACCCAATCGTTCTTGATTGGTGTTGAGTTCTTCCTGCAAGCGGGTGATAATAGCAGTCTTGGCTTCGAGCTTTTCGAAGAACCTAAAAAGAAAAAGAGAATAAGAAATTTGAAGATTAAAGGGAAGTTGCTTGAAGAAATTATTAAAAGATAGAGATATACTTGGCCGATTCTCGAGAAATTCTTTAAGGCCTCTTCTTCTTGGAGGGCGTCCCATTGAGCCATTGCGGTAAAAGTCATTGCTCTGCTGGAACTATCCACCTTTACTTCTCCGACCACCATTTTGGCTAGTTTGGGCTCTCCGGAAGATTTACGAGTTGTCCCGGCCCGGCGAGGGATTTCTTCCGTCCGGACCGGTCCCAATGAGAGCTCCGGAGGGATTTAAAATAAGGTGGCTCGGGGAAGAGGGTTGTCGGAAGAGGAGCTTTCAACATCGGAGGTTTGCTTTTCAGTTTCGAGCTTGAGGCGACAGGGAGTTCCTTTGTGAGAGTCGCACTTTGAGCTTCTACATTTGAAGTGGCAAGAGTGGTGGTGGAGGTGCCAGGAGTGGAACCGGTCCGAAGCACATCCGGGGAAGAAGCGAGAACATTGCTGGGAGGAGCCTCGTGAGGAAGATTTGGTTCTTAAAAAGCCAGCTATGCTGGCTTGGAAGCTAGAAGGAATCCTGTAAGAAAAAGCGACATTAATTATATTAGAGCAAGGAGCTTCGGAACCTAAGAAGTTTTTTGACGGATGGAATAATTCAGAAATATAATCCGGAAAACTTACGTAGAGGCTTTTTGAAGCCGGTAGAGATTTTGACCTTTTTGGGTGGGCCTTGAGAAACTCCACCACCGCTATCTGCAGCTCTTTTCTCCGCTGGATTGGCTTGTGGAGTTGGAGCTGGATCCCCAAGCATCAACAGGACCGGTCCGATGACCATACCGGGACCATTTGGGGACCTTCGACAAAGGATCAATCGAGGCGAAGTGCCTTGAGTTTTCCCCAATGAAGCTTCGAGGATGGCCGAGCTGCTTGGCGATCCCTTTCGACGGCATCTTCTTCTCACCGACGGTCTTCAAGTTTTTGTACCTCCGAGCGAGTATCGCCGTAAGCAGCAGGAGGAGCAGCAGGTTTGCCGATAGTCAAGGAAGTAGTACGTTTTCTTGTACTAGGAGCTTGAACTACGGTCCCAGATTTTGTGATTTTTGGGGCCAAGCTTGGAGGTAAAGGGAAAGACCGATCTCGTGGATCTTTGAGCCAAACCGGCTTGAACGAGCAAGTGGAGCGGTATTATTGGCGTAGTCCTCTCCCCAAGTGTCATTAGGAGGAAGAGGGGGATGACTTCTGTAATTGTCCATTTTCTGCAATTATAGAGATTGAGTCTTTATAAGTAAATGACGGCAATAAGAAATAAAGATTTATGAAACAGGAAGAGCTACTTACGGCATCACGGGGATTGCATGAGCTGAAAGCCAATGCCACTCTTGTACATCCGGACAGTGTCCGGGTTTGGCTGCAGCATCCGTTTAATGCGAACTTCTAGCCGATCCTTGTTGGGGAGGGAACTTCCATCCAAGGGCATGGCGGTGTCCTCATTGAAAACCCAAGCGGGGTGTTCTTGCCTCTTGAGTGGTTGGACGCCACGCACTATGAAGCTCCGGAGAATTGTCTCGGCGGTTACGCCTTTGACATTCTTTAAATATCCGATGCGAAGCGAGGAGTGCAAGAACTTCGTCGTCCTCTTTGAGTTTTTTCCTGGTTTCGGCGGTGGGGAAATTCTTGGCTACCTTAGCATTGAAAGCGAGGAGAGATGGTTGAGGATTGTCACGGAAGAACCAGCCTTTTTTCCAGTGAGCTATGCTATTATTCAAGGATAAAGAAAAATATTCATCTGCGCTCCAAGCATCGGATTCCCACACCGCCAACTGCAGCTTGGCGGTCCGACGATGGGAGTGGGCGAATTTGGAATAGATATTGAAACAGCTTGAAGTGGGGGAGAACTCCAAGGAAAGCTTCGCATAGATGAATAAAAAGGCAATCCGAAGGATGGAGTTAGGATTAAGGTTCACTAACTCCCATCCATAGAAGAAAAGAAGTCATCTAAAGAAAGAACAGCAGGGAGATCGAGGCCACGAAGAAAAAGGCTTTGAAGACTAGCTGCTCGAGATTCATCTATACCCCGGGGAATTTGACTGGGGAAGGGACACTCCAGTTTAAGATGGGTTGAGGCGGAAGATACCCATCCTTAACCGCTTCATTCGGAGAGGATTCTCGTAACCTTGCTCGGGACCAAGGTCTTGAACTCCAAATGGAAGTTGATCGCGAGGAACGAGAGGAAGAAGATGAGGGAACAGCGATGGATTTCTTCTTGCCCATCTTGAGAGAATGGCAAAAGAAAGCTTTGAATTGGTTAATGAGGAAGGAAAGCGTAACAGAACAAGAGCGAATGGTGGGCGCGTATGAGCTTCGGGAGCGGGGTTGACCTAGGTCGACTTTTCGTTTTCTTTTATAGACACCGAGATGGGCCCGGGGCTGAAAAGTTATTGGGCCTATTTTAAGAGGCCCGAGGAATGTCGTAACTATGCAATTATGACCTAACGGCCATAAGGAAATTAATGATTTGTTATCTGCGTTAATTATGACTTAACGGTAATAAGGATAAGCCGTCGTGCTTTTATGAAAGAAAAAGCGGTCTGAAAAATAGAAATTTTCGGATAAAAGTTAATGCCACGCTGAATTTTGTGATTCAGCAGTATGAGAGAGTTAGATTTTACATCACTCGGTGATAATGGATGCCTTATGCTATGGATGTTAATCATCCGGCTGATTATAGGCTTTGGAGACTCGAGTCGTTGTGAGAATATAAGGGATAGACTCGTCTAAATCAACCAGAAATGTGATTTTTAGTGAAATTTTGATAAGTGAATTATAAGTCCAGGCTGATTTAAGCGGTCTGTTATGTGAAATTGGTAAAAACATATAGAGGATAAGAAATTATAGCCGGTATGACCGGTCTGGAAAATATGTTCTTAGCAAAAATTGCTGAGAGGGATGTGATTTAGTGGAAAATAACCAAGCATAGTCTCTCACGAAAGACTCTTGCATTATTTGTGATCCTCAAATGATACAAGAGTCGGGGGCTATACCTAATTAGGTGCACCCGACCGGTGCAGCGTATTTAAGAGCGGTCTGCGAAAATCTCGGGAAGTGAAAAATGATGGAATTTGAAAGAAGGTAGCAATTGGATATTGAAGGAAATAATAAAGAATCAGCTAGTGGACTCTTGCATTATTTGAAAGGAGTTCAAATGATCCAAGAGTCGGGGCTATACTCAATTGGGTGCGCCTAGCCGGCGCACCGTGAGAAAGATAAGCTATGATTACCTAATTAGGTGATATAAAAGGTGAAAAACAATAATTTTTTCGGGCTTCTTGTTAAAGCACTTATGAAGAAAAAGAACGAGTTTGCAGCAGATTGGAGTTCTTTTAATTTTACCATGAATAAAGACTAACGAGCAGAAGACTGGTTAATTTTATTCAAGGTTAAATCAAAAATTACTCGGGAGTTGTCTGTCGTATACTTGCCTTATGGGTATACGAGATGATGAAGAAATGGATACGCAAAGACATGGTAGCAAATCGGAGAAGATACGGATAAAGGCGATAGGCAACATATCGGTCTTCGACCGATCCGGGATAATAGAAGAACCTGTAGACCGGTATGGAAACAAGGCGGATACTAAGACCGGTATACAATGACGTGAGAAACAAGTCATAGAACAATTTGTAGTCCGATTAGGACTCGGATCAATAAAGAAAGTTAGAGATAGAATTCCATATATGTAATTCATGTAATCGGCTAGGACTCGATTGTAACCCTACCTCCCCGGACATATAAGGCGGGGCAAGGACCCCCCCCCCAAAATCTCTCTCGAGATCCGGCAATTAGCAAATCGCTAAAGGCAATACATAACATACAGGACGTAGGGTATTACTCTCGATTCGAGGGGCCCGAACCTGTCTAAAATTGCGTGTTCCTGTGTGTTCCGTGTGTTGCACCATCGAATTCCACGCTCGTGAGGGACCGGGTAGTACTAGTGCCGAGTTTAAGACTCGACAAGGCCGTCGCCCAATCCACTAGATGAAGCCGACGGCGGGGATCGACTCGGGCGCATCGGAGGGTGTTGGCGCGGACACTCTCGGCTTTTAGCGAGAGGGGCGGGAGGCAAGGGCGAGAACGAGAGCGCGCCGAGGAGGCAGAGCAGCGTGCGGCTAGAGAGCTAGCACATGAGGCGGATGGATGCCGCGGCGCGTGGAGAAGGAGGAGGGGCACGACGGTGGAAGCGAGGAAGACGCGCGGCCCGAGAAGGGGATTGGAGGCACGAGAGGTGGACAGAATGGAGGGCTGGTGGCTGGAAGGAGGAATAAGTAAAAGAAAAAAGAAAAAGTGATGAGAGAGAAGATGGTAGTTGGAGATGGTTGAATAAAATATACGAGTTGTTGGTATAGATATAGAAGATGATGAGTGCAGGAGAAATAATTTGTAGAGAATCCCAATGACAAGACGGAATATTTCTTTTAGAGAAGGGCTGGTGGCTAGTGGGGCTGGAAGGAGGAATAAGTAAAAGAAAAAAGTGATAGGAGAGATGATGGTAGTTCAAGATGGTTGAATAAAATATATAGTAGTTGGTATAGATATAGAAGATGACGACTGCAGAAGAAACAAGTTTGAAGTAGAGAATCTCAATGATCAAGACAAAATATTTCTTTTAGAGGATGAAAATAGAGTAAGACCCTGGATATGGTGACCACCGGTATACCTTCTCATAATATTCGTCCGTGCACTTCCTAAAACCTTGTGTGATATATGAATATGAATATTATTGCTGATGGGAGTGGAACCAGAAGAATGACCAATGATTTCAAACGTACAAACTCTTAGGCAATAGCGTTTCAGCCGCGATTTTGGAGGCTAATGGTTAAATGGATCTCGTTTTTTGAACATGGTATCATGTAGAATACTCAAGCTGTGATGGCAAACAGATAAATAGGACCCCAGATCCGTAAAACAAAGTTTGTCTCTTGCAAAGAAAGATCTCCGTGAAAGCGGAAGGGTTGACAGCGGACGACTAAGATTCAAAATCCTACGGATGGAATAAATTTAGAGTATAGACACTTTAGGTTACCAGATGGAAGGTTGCCTTTTAGGCATATCATTTCAAGGATATGTCAGCGAAGCCAAGCATGGCATGTCCACATAGCAAAGTGATGGCTCCACCAGACTTCACAAAACTGAGAGCCACCCAGATAAACAGAGACTTAAAATTGGCACCTACCCCGGTCATACAAACTAGCATAGGAAACAGTTAAAACTCCAGTACACAAAATAGCACAAAACATACTGTAAATGTTGTGTGCTCTCTGTGACAACAGTTCACAACTTGTCTTTCTCCAGCTTGGTGACAGTCAAAATAAGCCCAAAATGATCGCTGGGGAAGACAGGCAATTCAACCTTGCGGGTCTCTTTGCGAACCTTCTTTTCCTTGGAATATGAGACACCTGGTATCGCCTCTGTTCCGATCATCTCAATGTTATCAATCTTGAAATCTTCCAACTTGCACAAAAATCGGTCCAACCGCCTCTGCATCTTGCGGTTGCCTGACAGCATGCCATTTGCCTTTGTATCATAGGTCCAGCCATCATCACCAGGCTTCAGCTCAACCCAAGCATCAATCCAGCCATCTGGCATAGGAAAGGGACCGTCTCCTTTGTCATCCCAGTTCGTGTCCCCACACAGTATTGCATTGCGGTAGCATCCTAGAATTTCCAGGGATTTATTTGCCTGAGTTGATCGTTCCTTTCTGTACATCTGATCCCATTTAGGAGGACCAGGGCATGGGCTCTCTAGGTGGGTTGTGGCCACCACCAGGTTCATTTTCTCACCAATTTGAATGTCTGCTACACACAACTCTCTTCCCATTATTGAGTTGGAAAATGGGATGCTTTTAGATGACTTCACTTCCAGCTTACTCAACTGCAATTGATAAATTAATCAATGAAAAAGATGAAATAGAAAAAAAAATCAAAATGGAATTAATGGAACAGCAGAAACACTACAGAAACCGAAAAGAAAAGAAAAACTGACCAACTTAAAAGGAACTAGCCAGTTTATTGAAGAAGAAATAAGCACCAAAATGGCACCAAATAGGACTTGAATTTGGGTGGTTTAGTCATAATCTAAACCCTGAATGAAATGAGGTAGGCTCAGTTCCTCTCTAGAGCAACATGCATTCAAGGAATACAGACTAAGCAAAAAATTAAATCATGGTGATAAGGACCTACAACATCACAATTCAGAAAAGAGATTATGAGCTTGTTCATGATCCTTTGTTGTGATGGAATACTTGCTAAAAAAATGTGCATAGAAAATTATTAGCACCAAAGTGGACCAGATCATCCACACGGACTCCAAATAGATCAGATGGTCAGGCTGAAGGCAGGATAATTTCAGTTTCCTAACATACAAACTTAAAGGACAGCTATCACTAAATTAGCCCTTTCATTACTAAATTCATTTGAGTCTTAGCAATACAATGGGTCAAGTAACCATGATATCACACAAATCCTGAGAAAGATACTCCTGAGCATGTTGGACAATTAGCAAAGTTTTTTTTCGATCGATAATAAGCAAAGTTATGTGAAGGAAAAAATAACCATCTAACTCTGAAAGCTTCAGATTCACCATGTGGGATACCATTCCTTATCTGGCATTATATTAACTGAGAAATATAATCTACATCTAGGCAATGTCTCAGGCAGAAGAGTGACATCAATCTTCAGAGCTGTTTGGCATCATGTGACACATGAATTTTGATCGAAGAATTACCTGAATACAGTAATATGGCCTCTCATTAGCCTTCTCTTGTGATAACAAGCATTTGTATTCTTGCCACCAGTCAGAAGTTCGCAGAAGCATATAGATATATGGTGTAACCTCCTGCAATTTCACATATCAGACCCCATCAAGAAGAGGGAAAGAAAATAATACATTGCTCAAAATTCTGGACCTGGAAGCATAAAAGGTCTGGGCTGTGCTGCTTAATAAGATTTCCGATAGCATTCATCCTACTGCTCAGCTCCAGATCCTCCCGGAACCATACATTGTATGTCATGATTTTGAAAGTCTTCTTATCCAAATGAGTCTGGACCTTTTCTGTAGGAAATTACCATTTCATGTGATATATATAGCTAACCAAAATTCATAACAACATGAAAGGCATAATTAACTTCTAACTAACATGTGGCAGGTGGACACATTACTCCTGTAATGATGCGAATAGCATTTTTCGATATACATCACTGTCCGGTGTTAGCCTCAGTTAATATAGGAGAGAAGAATTATGATTCAGTACATGTATGATGTATCAGCTAAATTCTAACCATTGAAAACTGAATTTCCTTATACAGGTTCAGCATCTCTTTCCCTTTTACTGTAAGGTTGCCTACAACAGTGGGAGCCTCTGCTGAAGTTTTCCAGATCAAAATAAAATTATCAGTAACAGAATTGAGAGTGACTATGTCCATCATTCTTTTTGTTTGATTTTTTGGAATTGGGCACACCTT
>JAUNZO010004668.1:0-134800 GCA_031894775.1 Chloris gayana | reverse complement strand
ATGGGGGTAGTGAGATGTTGTGGACGCCTTCATTGGGCGTACATACCGAAGGCGGCCAAGGAAGGCTGGAGCGAGCGACAAGCGAAAGTGGCTAGAGCCGGTCACGCGTCATGGCAAAATAATATCCGGGAGTTGTTAGGAGTTTGTTAGGAGTTGGTTTGATAGAGTTTGTTAGAGATAAGATTGGTTTGTTTTGATGCCGCTCGATTATAAAGGCCGACAAGTTAGGGATTGTAATTTTCATCGAAGAAGTAATAGACTCCAGCTGGGGCTCTGTTCTTCGGTCATCCCGGCGAAGAACCTTCTTCGCCGAGGTGACCTAGACGAGCCTTCATCCGTTCGTTACCCGTTCCGCAATTCCTCACAAGTTCGCCCGCTACTGCACTCTCCCTTACGATCACCACGCCGCCCGCGCCACAACAAATTGGTATCGGATTCATCTCGAGCATCGCTCGCCATGGCCGGCTCCGAGTCCGATCCCGACGCCACCGATTCCGCCAAGCTCGACCAAATACTCGCTCAACTCGCCACGATCAACAATCGCCCGGAGTCACACGACAAGCGCATCGCCCGCACGGAAAAGTTCCGATCCGGCGAGGACTCGTCGTCCCGGCCCCCGCCGAACCACCCCTCCGGCAGCGAGCACACCGGAGACGAGGCGTTCTTCCGATGACGGCCGCCGCGACTCGCCTCGCTACCCCAAGCCGAACTTCCCACACTATGATGGGGAGTCCGATCCACTTCCGTGGCTCAACAAGTGCGAATCTTATTTTCGCGGCATGCGCACCATGGCTGAAGACAAGGTTTGGATGGCCGGCCTCCACCTTGACGGCGTCGCGGCGGAGTGGTTCCCGGCCTTGGAGCGCGACAACGGCGTCATGTCTTGGCCTCGCTTCTCCGACTTCGTCAACCTCCGCTTTGGACCTTCAATCCGGTCTAACCCGATGGAAGAGCTCAAGGAGTTACGCCGCACGACGACGGTCGAAGACTACCAGCGCAAGTTCAATCTCTTGATTTGCCGCTGCGAGGATCTCACCGCCCGTCGGCAAGTGCTCATGTTCACGGCCGGGCTCGGCGAACCTCTCTCCACGGACGTGAACCTTCAAGCCCCGGCTAATCTTGAGACGGCCATGAGCTTGGCCCGTACCTACGAGCGCCGCAACGCCGCGGCGGGCATCGTCGCGGCACCGGCAGCCACCGCGGTCGCCGCCAAACCAGCCAAGCCGCCGTCTCGCTTTGCCCTTCCGGCTCCGACGACGACGGACACACCGGCCGCGCCGTCGGCCGCTCCACGCCCGCGCTTCAAGCGCCTCTCGCCCGAAGAACCGGCGGCCAAACGGACGAGTGGCGAGTGCTACCACCGCACGGAAAAATTTGTTCGGGCCACAAGTGCGCCACGAAGGGGTCTTTCTCCTCGAGCCGGACGACGATCAAGATCCGGACCAAGTGGCCGAAGACACGGGGATCTCTCTCCATGCGCTCACGGGCATTGGTACGGCGCACACGATGCGGCTCCAGGTGCGGATCGACGGCGAGACCTTTGTCGCCTTGGTGGACTCGGGCTCCACCCACACTTTTATCAACCAAGATGTGCTCCGCTACCTCGATCCGCGCCTCACGCCGCGACCCGGCCTTTCGTCAAAGTGGCCAACGGCGACCGCGTCTGCGGCGAGGGCGTCCGCCGCGCACGCTGCCGACAATCGGCTCCGAGCGATTCGTCGTCGACGTCTACTCGCTTCCCCTCGTGGGCTTCGACCTTGTGCTCGGGGTCCATTGGTCGTGCAGCCTCGAGCCAATTGTGTGGGATTTCAACAGCCTCACTATGCGGTTTTGGCGCAATGGCAATGTGGTCCAGTGGAAAGGCGTCCGGGACACCTCCATGTTCAGCTCGGCAGCCATCTCCCTCGACGCGGATCTTATGAACGTCCTCATCACGACGTTCGGCGACCTCTTCGCCGAGCCTCGCGGCTTACCACCGGCGCGGCCAAGACCATCGCATCCACTTGCTGCCGCCGCGCCCCGTAGCGGTCGGGCCATACCGCTACCCACAGCTGCTCAAGGACGAAATCGAGCGGCAATGCGACGACATGCTCAACCAAGGGATCATCCGCGTCGGCACGTCGCCGTTCTCATCACCGGTTCTGTTGGTGAAGAAACCGGACAACTCCTGGCGATTCTGCGTCGACTACGGGAGCTCAATGTGCACACCGTCAAAGACAAGTTTCCGGTGCCCGTGGTCGACGAACTCCTCGACGAGTCGGCCGGCGCAAGGTTCTTCACCAAACTTGACCTTCGCAGCGGCTTCCACCAGGTGCGCATGTGTGTCGACGACGTCCATAAAACGGCGTTCCGCACACACCACGGCCATTATGAATTCCTGGTGATGCCCTTCGGCCGACTAATGCTCCTTCCACGTTCCAAGCTTTAATGAATGTCGTGTTGAAACCGTTCATTCGCAAGTTTGTTCTCGTGTTTTTCGATGACACCCTGGTGTTTAGCTCGTCGTGGTCAACACACCTTCAACACGTCAAGGCCGTCTTCCGGGCGCTTCGGGAGCACCAGCTCACACTCAAGCGCTCCAAGTGCTCCTTCGGAGCATCCTCGGTCACATACCTTGGTCACGTGGTGAGTGCCCAAGGCGTGGCCATGGACGCTAGCAAGGTGGCCGCTGTCGAGTCGTGGCCGCGACCGCGCACCACCAAGGGCTTGCGCGGCTTCCTCGGGCCGGCGGGCTATTACCGCAAATTCATCGCGGGATACGGCGCCGTCGCAGCGCCTCTCATGGCGCTCCCGAAGAAAGATGCGTTTTCCGGGGAGAAGAGGCGGAACTCGCGTTCGTCGCGCTCAAACGGGCTCGACTACGGCGCCATTGCTGCAGCTTCCGGACTTCGATCGTCGCTTTGTCGTGGATCGCGACGCCTCCGCACCGTGTTTGGCGCGAGTCCTACACCGGGGCGATGGGGCGGTGGCTTATTTCGGTCGCGCCGTTGCTCCGCACCATGCGAGGTTGCCGGCGTACGAGCGCGAGCTGATCGGCCTTGTCAAGGCGGTTCGGAATTGGAGGCCTTATCCGTGGGGTCGGTCTTTCACGGTACGGACCGACCATTTCAGCCTGAAGTACATCTTGGACCAACGTCCGTCCACGATTCTGCAGCATACTTGGGTGAGCAAGTTGTTCGGCTACGACTTCACGGTGGAGTATCGGCCGGGCAAACGGAATGCGGCTGCCGATGCCTTGTCCCGGCGGGATATGGATATCGATGATGTAGTCGTGGCCACCTTGTCGTCTCCATCATTCGACCTCTACGACCAGCTCCGCGTCGAGTTGTGCACGGACCCCCGGGCCTCCGATGTCCGCTCTCGGATGGCCGCCGAACGGCGGATGCGGGTTGGACCGACGTCGATGGCCTCCTCTCGTACAACGGGCGTGTGTTCGTGCCCGATGCGTCCTCACCGTGGCCAACCACTTTGGCCACCGCTCATGGCGCCGGTCACGAAGGATGCCGGAAGACGCTCCATCGGCGGCGTTCGGCGTTTCACGATACGGCGCCGCTCGCCGTATTCGAGACTTCGTCAAGGGCCGTGAGGTGTGCCGGCGGAATAAAACGACGCACTTGCACCCTGTCGGTCTTCTCGCAACCCCTTCCAGGTGCCGTCGGAGGTATGGAGTGATATTTCAATGGACTTTGTTGAAGGATTTCCGCGTGTGGGTGGCAAGTCCGTGATACTAACCGTGGTGGATCGGTTCTCCAAGTTTGCCCATTTCATTCCCCTCGGTCACCCCTATTCGGCATCGACGGTTGCTCGGGCCTTCTTTGAGCATATTGTCGGGCTCCATGGCTTCCTTGCTCTATTGTCGGCGATCGCGACACCGTGTTCACAAGCAGTTTTTGGAGTGAGTTGTTCAAGCTAGCCGGCGTCGGTTGCACATGAGCTCGGCCTTCCATCCCCGGACGGACGGCCAATCCGAGGTAGTAAACCGGGTGATCACCATGTACCTTCGCTGTCTTGCTCGGAGATCGTCCTCGTTCGTGGCTGCGGTGGTTACCTTAGGCGGAGTATTGCTATAACTCCTCTTATCGGACGGCGCTCAAGTCGACGCCCTTCCGCGTCGTCTACGGCCGTGACCCGCCGACCATGGTGCCATATCAGCCGAGGCTCGGCGCGTGTTGTCGCGGTGGACCAACGAGCTGAAGGATCGTGATGAGTTTCTTGCCGAGATCCGTGAGCGGCTCCTCCATGCTCAAGACGTCATGAAGACTCTGCGGGATCAACGTCGCCGTGACGTGGAGTTTGCCGTTGGTGACCGGGTGTGGCTGTGCCTTCATCGACGCTCGCCTACGTCCGTCACTACGGCGGCTCCGTCGAAGCCGGGTCCTCGCTACTATGGGCCTTACCAAGTGATGCAGCGTATTGGTGCGGTCTCCTACCGGCTGCGGTTGCCCGCTAAGGCCTGCATTCATGACGTCTTCCACGTCTCGCTTACGAAGCGATACGAGGGGCAACCGCCTGCAGCACCTGTGCCTCTCGCCCGGCTTGTATCATGGGCGAACTCTTCCGTCTCCTCTCGAGGTGCTCCGAGCTCGGCTCAACCGCGGCAGCCGGGAACTTCTTGTTCGCTGGGCTGATCGTGCGATAGAAGACACGACCCGGGAGTCACTTGAGAGCTTCGCCAAGGCTTACCCGGATGTTCAGCTCGCGGACGAGCTGTTTGTCGGGGAGGGGGACATGTTGTGGACGCCTTCATTGGGCGTACATACCGAAGGCGGCCAAGGAAGGCTGGAGCGGCAGCAAGCGAAAGTGGCTAGAGCCGGTCACGCGTCATGGCAAAATAGTATCCGGGAGTTGTTAGGAGTTTGTTAGGAGTTGGTTTGATAGAGTTTGTTAGAGATAAGATTGGTTTGTTTTGATGCCGCCTGATTATAAAGGCCAGCAAGTTAGGGATTGTAATTTTCATCGAAGAAGTAATAGACTCCCGGCTGGGGCTCTGTTCTTCGGTCATCCTGGCGAAGAACCTTCTTCGCCGAGGTGACCTAGACGAGCCTTCATCCGTTCGTTACCCGTTCCGCAATTCCTCACAAGCTCGCCTGCTACTGCACTCTCCCTTACGATCACCACGCCGCCCGCGCCACAACATGAGATTAGCATACTTACTTTTAACTTCATTCGTGCATTATTGACATAATTATATTATACATACAAAATAAGGATACACAAACTGTGGCATTAGTTTGGTAGGAATTATGGTCACCTGTTGACTCAATTCTTAATAATTGTTTGTATGGTCAAAATCCTAGTATGGCTATAAAATCTACAGCTCTTGCATGCGCACCCTATCTATCTACCAAAATGTGGACTTCTTTTGATTGTATACTATGGTGCCAGGCATTTTGGTAATATGTTCATCGCAAAAACATGTTTCCATTTGCTGAAAGTGACAACTAAACGAATACATCTGTGCAGTCAATTTGCTAGTGGAAACACAAGTCCTTCCTCCCGTTATGAAGATTTAGGTGAAGAATATGCCAGCATGAGTGGAGCTCGCCAAGAAGGATTTAGCAAGCTTCATGGTGAATACCTGAGACGCACACCAAGAAGAAATTCGCCTCTTGCAGGTTGATCATTATTTTAGTTCTGTCTCTGACACTGCAGTTTAGTATTATTATGATTTGGTGAGTAGCTTTTTATTTTGCCTTTCCAGGTACAACAAAGACATTGTCACAAGGTCTTGCTGGAGAGACGTACTATTCAACCTTCCACACAACACCCGAGAGGAGGAAATTTTCCAAGGAGGAATACGAAGCATTCACCAAAGAGGAGACGAAAAAAGCTATGCAACAGCTGCTGTCCTCACCTGACTTCAACAGGTGGGCATTGGCTAACGCGGACAGGATATCTGTTACTCCACCGGGAGGCAGCTACAGTAGCAACAGCCAGCAGCAGCAGAGAAATCGTTTGTTTGGATGGTTTTAAGGCATGTACATTTAGTTTGTTTTTGGTAGTAGGCGAGTGAGAGTGTTCAGTAGTCTGCCACATTTTGAAGGGGCAGAAATTTGTAAACTACTGTAATGGGTTAGCCACTTAGCTCCAAACGGCTTGTGTGCCTTGTATGCTAACATTTAGTGCTACAGTGAATCTAATTTGTTTGACTGCACTTCATCTTCAAATAATATGGATGGGTATATATGCGCCAGGGCCAGATCCTAGACTAGGGTGTAAAGGAACTTAGTTCATATGATCGAAGAGGTTTGAGCATAATCGAATCGAGTACACAATAAAGGACACGGATGTGCCTGGCGAATTTTGGTTTCAATAGCATATATATACTGTACTAGTACAAATCAGCACGAACATGAGGTTGTCACTTCTTCCTCCCATGGGCTAGCACTTTTTTGTCAACAATCGATTCCGTATCCGCCGGTCCTCTTGTTCTTTCCGGTGGCGGCAGCCGAGACCCCGCTCCAGCTGCTCATCTCGTAGCCCGGATGCCTTCATACAGCTCACTGCTCAGTTCCTCAAATTGACATAGCTTGTATTAGCAATGAGAAAACGTATAGAACTCCAGGCCTCCGTCCATCATTCACTGCGAAAGCAAAAACGACGAGGTGTTGTAGCGGCCTTCCTTTTGGCATCAATGAGATGACAGCATCAGCCATCATCACGGCCACAGGCCACGACCCCTGCGTAGAAGAATGGCGCAGCATTGGCCGCAATTAACAGGTGTGATGGGACCTGCCTCGAGTAAATCGGGTATGGCGGACCATCTGTCCAGGACGTTGTTGCGGATAGCGTCCTGAGGTGGACGCTGTTAACAATAGTGTCCGTGTCTAGACGCTGTTAGGAAGAGCGTCCTTACCAATTTTAAAATTCTACAGATAAATTATTAGTTTTAAAATTCTAGTATTATTGTTTACTGAAAATAAAAAAATCGGACCAATATGTCTACAATAATCATCTGATGGCATTCCTGATTTTGTGACAGCTCGTGAGTCATGACAGCAGGCTCTGTGGAACTCACATTCAATCCGATTTATTATACTAGATTTAAGAATCCAATCATTACATTGAAGAAGAATGTTTGTAAATAAATAAAATGACTTGAAAATGAAAGTAGAGGAGCTCGATGGGTTTATCAGTCCCGTGCCCAAGCATGCACGCATCATCAGTTGCGGCTCCTGGCCGTATCCAAGATCGGACGACGCGGGCAGAACCACGAGAGCGGATGCCACGGACCTGGGAGCGGCAGCTTCCGCGTACTCTCGTGGCGGTGAGGGCGTTGGCGAAGATCACTGACGACCATCCCCGACAGTTTCCTCGTCACCAAGTCCGTGCTGAAGTGGTAGATGCATCCCGCCTTGACCGCAGGGAAGCGGCTCGCCGGGAGCGCGAACGCGTGGCTATGCGACGCCAGGAACAGCGCGTAGTCTCCGCCGGCCATGTCGTGAACGTCCGACCACCGCGCCGGGACGCCGTCCGCGTCGACCTCGATCTTGGCCACCCTCGGGGAAAACTGGAGGCCGTACGAGCGGCCGACGCAGCGGCACAGCTTCTTGGGCACCATGACGAAGATCTGCCGCGCCTGCACGAACAGGAGGTCGCCGCCGCACTCCACCAGGCACTCGTGCGAGTACACCTCGTCGTAATAAGGCGGGCAGTCCACCCGCACCGGGCTCATGACGAGTTTCTTGGCATCGAGGTCGCAGATGGCGACGCTGTAGTCGAGGAGGAGCACGTAGACCCGGCCCCGGAAGAACTCGAGCCCGCGGTAGTACCGGATCAGGCCCGGGTGGCTGTCGTCCGGATCGATCTGCGTCCACTCGGCGTCGCCGGGGCGGCAGAAGGCGAGCAGATGCCCCAGGTAGGACCACTCGGCCCTCTTGAAGAAGGCGAACACCTGGACCGCGTCGGGCGCGACGAGCGGGTCGTCGGAGAGGAAGACGCCGAACAGCTCGCAGGCAGCAGGGTCGTCGTCGTCGTCGTCGTCCATGGCGGGCAGCGGCACCTCGGCGCGAGAGACGGGATCCCGTAGGAGGAGGCGCGTGCCTTCCTTCACGGCGAGCCAGCCGCGCGAGGCGCCCCTCGCGTAGGCGGGCACCGCCGCCGACTCTTCTTCCTCCACGTGGACGGCTCGAACGCGGCTGCCACCGTGGCGTGTCGTCGCCGGCTGGACGTAGGCGTGGCTGCCGTCGGTAGGAGAGAGCAGGACGAACCAGGGTCGAGGGACCGGGGCACCGGCGCCGGCGGCGACGCGCCAGTGGTGGCACACGTGGCGGAAGCTGAGGGCGTCCACATCATCAGGGAGGCGGGTGAAGACGTCGCGGAGCAACCCTCTCTCCAGTGATGCCCAGTCCCTCATGGAGTCTGTTGGGACTGGCGATGCCACAGATCGAGAACAAGGGTATGCATGGGATATAGTTGCGGCCGGGAGTTTGTTGCAGAAATGCTAGACTTGCTCGGGTTTGTTGGGTGAGCAGCCGTGTTTAGTTAATTTTTCACCAACGAAAACAGATTTACTCGGGTTTTTCTCTAACTGCCTTAGCCCCTCTCATGCATGCATGCATGCATGCCGCCCGCGCTGCCAATATGATTAATTGATTATATATTGAACAACATTGTTGTACAACAGACATACCTGTGTACATTTGCAGGCCAAATAAATTATACACAAAACGTTCAACAAGATTATGCGTGCAATTCTCTAAAAAAACGCAAATTTTAGAGATAAAGAAGAGGCAGCAAAGAAGAGCTGTTGTAGTTTGCATGTCCGCATGCACCACCACCGCGCTCCGTCACCAAGCGAGGAGGTGGCACACGACGAGTAAGGAGCTAGCTCACAATAACAATACAACAGTCGAGTCGAATACAGGACTCGGACGTGCCTGGCGCAAGATCGACTCGCTCTCGTTGAGGTTCAGCCCCCATGGGTTCAAGCCGCACCTCCCCGGGACGTGCTGGCCTCCGGAGTCGCCGTCCGCCGCCTCGACCTCTGCTTCCGCGTCCTGGACGACGCCCACCCTCTGGGTCCGGGTTCGGCGCCACCGCCATGCTTTCCCCTTCTCGAGTACCAGCGGTTATTCTTGGTGGACATCTCGGAGACGGCGCGCTGGCCGGTCTGGTCGACGGCTGCCCGGTTTTACGGAAGCTGATCCTCCACAACATGCATGGCCTCCGCCGCGTCGCGCTCCGCTCCCGCACGCGGGCCACCGCGTGGATTTACCGGTGCGCCGGGCTCGACGAGCTGCGCGTCCGGGGACGCGCCCGGTCTCCGCGCACCCTCACCTTCCGTACGTGACATGGACCTCTCGGCTCTCGCGGATGGAACTCGAGCTCCCCGTCTCGGTCCAGCAGGTCGGCCTCGTGCTACCAATGATAGGCCTCGATGCGCTGTTCCCGCCACGAAGACTCGTGTGCCGCAAGGATTAAGGACGAGGCAAGGATCTGGTCGGTTGCAGGGGCCTCCGCTTTAGGTGGTATCTTGCCACGAGAGTAGGCTTTGATAGCGTTGGTGTGAGTTTCTCCAGTGTGCTAGCTGTTGGTAGCTTAGGGTCTAGGGCGTCTTTTGTAAGATCTGAACTGAGCTGCCAGTGTCTGTCTTTGACAGTTCGCATTGTACCGGTCGTCGACCAAAACTTCTTTCTTAATGCAAAGATACGCAGCTCTCCTGCGTATTCGAGAAAAAAAGGTCTCTCACTTCCATGAAATTTATCCACTCAGTACACTGGGGGTGCCAAGACTGTCGAAAACCAGAATCGCATGATACGGAGAAAGGGTGTTGCCTCCTCGGTAGCCCGGCTTCACTTTCACCGATCTAGAGACGAAACAACAGTCGGGCAAAAGCATGGGCAAAGTCTTTTCTCCCACCGGTGGGACGTCCCATCGGACATGCAGCCGTTGATTCATTCTCCCCTCCTCGAGATCCGTTACTCCTTTTTTTTATTCTGTTTTGGAAACCGGGGGAATAGTGGAATACCATTGAAATACGGTGACAATTTTGGTAACTATACCAACACCTTTTCACCACGTAGTCCCAATAGTTTTCCTAAATTCGCAGAACTGATTTGGAAACAGTGACCCACTTGTTGCAACCTCGGTTTTATCGATCCATCTCCATCAATAGCTCTACACCACCATATATCTCTCTCTCTGTTGTTTATCTCGCCGTCACACCCTTAACACATTACATAACATAAGAAGCTACAACTAGAAAAATAATCAACCATATTTTAATTGAAAGTAATCATGCCTAACATTGAAATTACGTACAAGTCAAAATGGATTATGCAAATTTAAGTCTCATATGAACACAAATAATATTTTTAGCAGTTCGATATCCCCGCACAACTAAAGTGCACCCCATCAGGATAAAAAGAAAATGAAAGACTCTTATCAGAGAACTAGTGCCGTTAAATGTATTGAAAAATTCTTATAGGTTAACCATCCAGCTCTGTTTTTTTCCTGAAGTTAAACGTGAGACAAAATTGTAGCATACGTTGGTAATTAAATTTATATTCAACATATGTCACATGTCCACCTTGGACTTTGGTGCTTGGTCCGAAAAAAACTGTACAAGAACTGTTAAATGTCAGATTGTCCCAGGAAGGATGATCACAGACAATGTTCTGCTTGCATATGAACTAACTCACCACCTAAAAAATAAACGACAAGGATCCCGCGGGGTGGCTGCAGTTAAGCTAGACATGAGTAAAGCATATGACCGAGTTGAATGGGCCTTCTTACACAGAATGATGATCAAACTGGGATTCGGCCCACAATGGTGCCAATTAGTCATGAGGTGTGTGTCCACTGTCAACTATAGGATTAAAGTCAACGGTGATTATACAGAAACAATTGTCCCCCAACGCGGTCTGCGCCAAGGGGACCCACTCTCTCCATATCTGTTCATCTTATGTGCGGAAGGGCTTTCTGCAATGCTACAGAAGGCTGAGGCTGAAAGGAGGATTGTGGGAATCAAGGTGTGCAATGGAGCTCCGGCTGTCAACCACCTATTCTTTGCTGATGACTCTTTGGTGCTTATGAGAGCTACGAAACAGGATGCAACTGAACTAAGACGCATTCTGGAGTTATATGAGAGAGTGTCGGGCCAAATGATAAACAAGGAAAAATCCTCTATCTTATTCAGCCCGAACACAAACATGAACATTAGAGCCCATCTGAGGAACATATTGTCTATTAACCAGGAGGCCACAAGTGAAAGATACCTCGGGCTGCCAGTGTCGGTGGGTCGGGCAAGGAGGAAAACGTTTGTATATATTAAGCAAAAAATCTGGTCTCGGGTGCAAGGATGGCAGGAGAAACTTCTATCAAAAGCGGGCAAAGAAATCCTTATAAAGGCGGTGGCACAAGCGATTCCGACATATGCCATGTCGGTCTTTGACATCACAAAAGGTTTGTGTGATGAACTGAGCATGATGATTGGTCGGTACTGGTGGAGCCAACAAGACAAGGTACACAAAATTCACTGGTTAAGCTGGGAGAAACTGACTCGTTCCAAGAAAAAAGGGGGTCTGGGCTTCCGAGATCTATATCTTTTTAACAAGGCCATGCTTGCCCGACAGGCATGGAGGCTGATCCAGTGCCCAGAGTCTTTGTGTGCACAAGTCTTGAAGGCGAAGTACTACCCACACGGCACAATCCTTACATGTCAGCCACGCAACGGAATCTCATACTCTTGGCGAAGCATACTTACAGGCCTGGAGCTGTTACAGGAAGGAATTATTTGGAGAGTGGGAGATGGAACTAGCATCAATATGGTCAGACCCTTGGCTGCCAAGAGGAGTGACTAGACGGCCCATCACACCTAGAGGTGCCTCTCTGCTGACAACTGTCAGCGAATTACTAAACCCGATCACGGGTGGGTGGGATGAGCAACTAGTTCAAGATACCTTTTGGGAGGAGGACGCTCAAATTATTAAGTCCATACCGGTTGGGGAAGGCATGCAAGACTGGTTGGCTTGGCACTATGATCCTGCAGGACGGTTCTCAGTCAAATCTGCCTACAAGCTGGCCGTCCAATGCCGGGACACCAAGGAAGGAAGAGATGCAACAAGCTCTGGCTCCTCAGGGGCGCAGGACAATGGTTTCCAGTGGCACAAGATCTGGCAACTCCGGGTCCCAAACAAGGTTAAAATGTTTGTTTGGCGATTTACTCACAATAGCTTAGCAGTGCGAAGAAATCTCAAGAGGAGAGGGGTGAAAACAGAGAGCATCTGCCCCGTGTGTGGGCGTATAGATGAAGATTGTGGGCACTTGTTCTTCAAATGCAAACTGGCTCGAGCATGGTGGCGAGTGATGAGCCTCGACCACACCCGGAGAATACTTCAACAGTGTCAGTCCGGGAAAGAAGCGATGCAGCACATCTGGGGCCTTGAGCAGGAGACACAACTCAAGATCATTACTTTTCTATGGAGATGGTGGACGGCAAGGAACAGAGTCAATGCGGGCAGGAGGTGTTGCACGCTAGCAGAAATCTGTAGCTCTGTAGACTACCATCTATTGGAGTTTGAGAAGCTGAAGAAGCAAGAAAAAGAGGTGAGGACGGCATGTGCTGTTCGATGGTCACCGCCGGCACCTGATGTCTACAAACTAAATGTGGATGCATCTTACTTAGCTACCTCCCAGGTGGGAGGCTGGGGATTTGTTATACGTGATAATGTGGGGGAATTCTTGGTAGGAGGAGCAGGTCAAATCCCCTGTGTCTCCAGTGCACTGCAGGCTGAAGCCATTGCTGCGATCAAAGGACTGGAACGAGCTGCGGAGCTGGGCATGCCCTGCGTCATGCTGGAAACTGATGCGGCCAATCTCGGCCGGGCACTGGTCTCCACTGAGCTGGACGGGAGTAGGGAAGGTGCTTTATTTAGGAGGATCAGGGACCTGATGATGTCGCAATTTGATTTATGTCTCGTCTCTGTCTGTCCTAGAACCTGTAACCGAGTTGCGGACTGTCTTGCAACCCGGGGTAGTGCTTTGCCGGTGGGTGAGCATGTGTACTGGTGCCAGGCGCCCAGCTTTGTAACCGATCTTGTGTCAGGCGATTTGCCTGATGCCAGTGGTTGAATGAAAGCTAGAGTTTCAAAAAAAAAATGTCAGATTGTCATTTTAAACTATTGTTGGTGATAGAATAGTTTTATTATACTCAACCTGTAACGAAAAAAAAACTGTTATTTATAAAGAAGGTTGTCTGCTTCCCGTTTTGGGAATGGTCTCTAGGACCAAGACATCGAAATTTTCAACGGCCACTACAGCAAAGCAGCTTGTGTTCGTTTTCTGGGGTCTAAACTTTATTACTGTCACATCAAAAAGAATCTTAGTATTAAATAAAGTTTAATTATAAAATAAATTACAGGCTCCTAGACTAATTCACGAGACGAATCTAATAAGGTTAATTAAGTCATGATTAGAAGACGGTTACTGTAGCATCACTTTAGTAAAACATAGATTAATTAAGCTCATTACATTCATCTCGAAAATTAGCACCAATCTGTCAAAAGGGTTTTGTCATTAAATTGATCGAAATATTTATAAATAATAAGATTTCTCTTTGATGTGACAGTGCTAAATTTTAGAGGGAGGAAACGAACAGGACCTAACATGTGAATACAACATTTATGCTTCGCAGCAACATTCCAATCCTCACTTAACTCAGAAGTTCAAACATACATTCATCAAGAAGGTGAGCTCTAGCAAAAACTTCAGTACTTCCATTATTCATAGGATTTACTAAAAAATAAAATTTACAGAGTACCATCGGACATGCAGCCGTTGATTCATTCTCCCCTCCTCGAGATCTGTTACTCCTTTTTTCTTATTCTGTTTTGAAAACCGGGGGAATAGTGGAATAACATTGAAATACGGTGACAATTTTGGTAACTATACCAATACCTTTCCACCACGTGGTCCCAATAGTTTCCCTAAATTCGCAGAACTAATTTGAAAACAATGACCCACTTGTTGCAACCTCGGTTTTATCAATCCGTCCCCATCAATGACTCTACACCACCATCTCTCTCTCTCTCTCTCTCTCTGTTGTTTATCTCGCCGCCACACCCTTAACACATTACATAACATAAGAAGCTACAACTAGAAAAAAATCAACCATATTTTAATTGAAAGTAATCATGCCTAACATTGAAATTACGCACAAGTCAAAACGGATTATGCAAATCTAAGTCTCATGTGAACACAAAGAATATTTTTAAAGTTCGATATCCCCGCACAACTAAAGTGCACCCCATTAGGATAAAAAGAAAATGAAAGACTCTTATAAGAGAACATCCATCAAGAAGGTGAGCTCTAGCAAAAACTTCAGTACTTCCATTATTCAATACTCAGTGATAGGGTTTAGTAAAAAATTTACAGAGTACCATTTTCTTCATTTCCTTTACTTCCTGAACTGCTTGACTCCTTGGATGGATAGTTCGATCAGGACAAGGATGGCGTAATGAGGAAATGAAAGAAGAAAATTAAGAGCTTGGTGAGGAGGAAGAAAGAGAAAAAGTTAAGGAGAAGAAAATACCAAGGAAGAGGCGGTCACGGCTAGGAAGAACAATGAATACTTCGTGCTAATCACGAGGAGAATAATTGGGACCGTGGTCCAAAGGCTGCTTGCTGCTGTAAGAGGAAACAGGAAATACGTTGTTGTATAAAAGGTGAGAGGAACAATACGAGTCAGTAAATACGGCTAGAGTATTGCTGGTGACGTGCATCCCCAAACGACAGAGCAGTATCAACGGTTGTATGTGCCGGCAGGACATCCTACCGGTGGGTAAAAATCCACATCCCAAAAGCATGCTAGGCTGGCAACTTTTATGCATTCCTCACCTCTCGTTTGACATTGTCAACTCGCAGAGAAACTCTGAAGAATGGAAATAATATCATTGTCCTTTGACATATCTAACACACCCACTCTTGTATAATTTCTATATTTTGCAATCCTTTATGTTTTATGTCGTTTTCTTATATTTTTGTGTTTTTCTCTGTTACTAGCTAGGCTGTTTGTTTTATATGCTATATATTTATAAAATAATAAACCCAACTTTTTTTCTTTATAAATGTTGTAACATCATGCAAGCATTCATTATGTCGCCATATAATACAGTGAGATCGTGGAATCAAAGTTGGAACAATACAAGTATTTTTGTTTTTAGAATACAAAGTATGCATGCATTGTTTGTGATAATGTTTGGTAAATGTCAACGAAGGTATTGTCAATAAATTCCTTTCTTTTGGTGCGATTCTATATGCCAGTAGCAACACACGACTGGTAGTTATATTAGAAATGCGTATATGATAGTTTCAAATATTATGTTTGTAGTACACAAAAAGACATAATTTGTTGGTAGAATGTATGGTGTAATTTAATTTGTGAGAGCCCGAACCAAAGCATTTTTTTTATAGCACTGAAGGTTAATTTTATTTCCTAATGCATAGGTGCACTATGTTCTAATTTGATTATTGTGAACTCAAATTTTAACTTGAGGTCGAGGTTTAGTATGAGACTTCTCAAAATAGGGGTTTACAGAAGCAAACTTAAGAGTATGTTAGAGAGCAATGGATTTAAACGTGCGCGTGTGTGTGATTGTGTGTACTGCTCTCTCCGTCCAAGAATGTAAGGATTTGTTGATTTTCCGATTTCTCGTTTGACCATTCGTCTTATCTAAAATATTTATGTAAATATAAAAATAAATAGAACATACTTAAAACGTATCTAGGAATAAAATAAATTTTATCCTAACAAAATAAATAAAATTTTAATAAATTTTTTGAATAAGACAAGTGATTAAACTTGACATCCGAAAGTCAATAAATCCTTACATTCCTTGACGGAGATACTAGTATTATTATTGGCATTGTATATACATGAGTAGATGGAGGAGCTCGTGTTTTTGAACCACATAGAAGAAAAAAAAATCCCCATTTACATATTCTGAATGCTCTCTTTTATATAAGTCAATAGGCATATCACAACGGTCAAAAGAGATTCAGTGGTACAACATGCGTAGTAAGTGAGAGAGAAAGAATGACGATTCTCATAACACTGATAGAGGGTTGTAAATTTATTGTGGAACAACAATAAATCCCCAATGTAGGGAGTATGTTGGGGGTATATTGTGTTAAATTTAACAGTTCGAAAGAGTAAATGGAATTAAGATAAATTTGAAATAAAATGGATTCTTCAGCAAAATAAAATAGTGGGTACATTACATCAATTCCTTTTACGCGGAGAGCAAACAATAAATTTAGGCCATGGCAATGGACTGGTTATCAATTCGGTCAAGAAAATGGACTGGTTTCTTCGTGGCGAAGCCTAGCAGTCTCCAACGTGGCCTTCAGACCATCGTTCACCGAGCCGGCACAAGCACGCACAACCTCTGTCCTAACAGTGTCGCTGCAGTTACTTTTCATTTCTGCAGCACGCAAGCTTGACTTTCGTTTCCCTTTCCATCCGGCTCCATCTGCGGTGGAATCTCAAATCGACTGTGGTCTTCATTTGTCCCTTGTACTAGAAAGCACCGCACGCTCTAGCTTAAGCACCGGCAATGGCAGCCGCATCAGCTGGCGCGTCCTCCTCTGACTCCGTCCAGATACTCTACGACGCCGCAACGATGGACGACACCGCGACCACCCATGGCGATGCCAAGGCTGGTGGTGCCTCCTCTCGGTCTTGGCCCACGGCGAAGGGGACCATGTCCACGTTGACCAGTCCAGGGCAGCTTGAGGCCCTGTGCAAGATGTACAACGTTCCCGAGGTGTACAAGCCGTACTTCGCGAGGAAGAAGCCGGCCTGCACGGCGCTGCCGGAGTCCTATAACGCCATCAGCGTGTACGCCGACGCGTTCGACGCCGGCATGCGGCTCCCGCTGCACGAGTTCTACGCCAAGGTGCTGACGCACTACGGCCTCGCACCGAGCCAGCTCATGCCCAACTCGTGGCGCTACATGGCCGCCTTCGTGCTGCTCTGCGAGGACGCCGGCGTCGAGCCCCTGCTTTCTGTCTTCCTGCACCTGTTCACGGTGTGCGACCGCAAGTCCTCCGGGTGGCGCCACTTCAAGCCCTTCGCCTACAGCAACCGTGCCCCACTCTTCACCGGCTCGATACCCTCGTACCCGGGCTGGAGGTCCCGGTTCTTCTTCCTCCAGTTGCCGCCGGCGATGCCTTGGCCATGCCAACTTAAGTGGGGAAGAAAGCCGGTTTCGGAGGCCTTCGGCAGGCCGGCGTTAACGACTGGCGAGAAGATGGCCAGGCAAAAGCTGCTCGACAGAGCGGCCGTCATTGCCGGCCGGAACGATTCTGGCATTAATGTCGTGTCGTTCCTCTCCCGGCGCACTCTCCCCGTCGGCGTTCACGCCCCTGCTCCCAACCCGCATGTGCAGCTACCGGCGGTGGTGGAACATGAAGCCAGAGCCGCCACCGCCAGCCGGGCCATCGGGCATACAAGGAAGCGCAAGGCGCCTGAAGCTGCTGCCACCCCTCCGCCGGAACAGGCCCAGCACGTCGAGGCGACCTCAACGACGACGGGTTCTGCTCGCGCAGGACCGTCCAAAGTCTCCGGCGACGAGCGCTCCGCCACGCGGGATCTGTTCCAGCTGTCGCAGAGGGCCATGGCGGAGCTTGAAGGAAAGGAAAACGAGCTCCGGGCGAGCAAACACGAGGTTGCCAAACTCAAGCTGGAGCTGCAAGCGGCAAGAGACGGTCACATCGAGGAACTCCGGCTGGTGAAGGAAACACACGCGAAGGAGATTCTTGCGGCCAAAGCTGCACGTTCTGCCGAGGTTGGCCAGCTCAAGGAGGAGTTTCAACGCGCAGCTGCCGAGAGCGACGCCGAGGTGAAGGCCGTCAAGGTTCGGTGCCAGAGCAAGATCATCAGATTGGAGCTCGAGAGGTACGTCAAGGGATTGAGGGATATGAAGCAACTGGTGGTAGACAAGTACCCTCACGTCGTCGATCCCTTGGAGCTGAAGCACCCGCAGATATTGGAGGACGCCGAGGAGCTCAATGGTGGCCCTCGAACTCCAGGACCTGCTCCTCGGGCACCTGCAGAGGGTCAGTGACTCGATTCGCGTGGATGCTGGCATCATGCATTTTGGTAAGCTTCCTTCTTGCTGTTATTCACTCTGCACGAGAGCTGGTTAGATTTATGTTAGATGGATTGGTAAAGTTACTTGCCATTTCCACATGTAATTCACTCTGCTCGAGTAGTAACTCTGTTTTTTTTTTTTGAAAGCCGAGTAGTAACTCTGTTTACTGGCAATGTAGAAAGCATTTTGGTTCAATAAGAAAAAATGCATGCTTATTCCCATTGGGTAATGTAGAAAGCGTTTTGGTATTATTGTTGAGTAGGAAACTATCCCCATAGATTTCAGTTTCCTGAAACTTTAGAAATTGCTTTACATCCTAACCAAACTGTCCATGTATCTATATTAGTTCAATTTTGTTGGTCCAAACTCCAAAGGTTTAATTAGGAGAGTTTGGATCCTATTCGCGTCAAATAATAGGGTACAAATGATCTCGTTTTGTGTCCGATAGGATCAAATTTTTCTATGGGTCCTTTATGATAGGAAAACATTAACAGGATAGAACTGTTAAAACTGGATCAGAAACCTGAGATAGGCAATTCAGCCTATTTGCATGTCCTGTGGCTGTAAATGGGTTATAAGTATGCTGGTGGAGGTAGGCGTATTTGAACATATTCATGGAAGTTAATTTAGAGGTTTTATAAATTGTAATGTGATTCTTGCATTGGTGATGTTACTAGATATTTTGCTTGTGCTTCTCTTTTATGGGTCATGTGGAAATGGAGAAATGGTTATACTATTAATTATAAGAATACACTCTTATCTGAACAAGTGGAGCTATTGTCGTGGACATTGTTTTGCAGGTTGTTGATTTGCCGGGGGCCAAGAGACCAGGAATGACATTTCTGAAGTTTAAGTTCTAGCCTTGTAGGAGGCTGGAGGCCTAGATAACCTAGAATTAAAGAACTCTGATGGAAAGATGTTCACCTAGAATTTGGATCATTACTTCGCCTATTGTACAGTTGTTTTAACTGGGTTGTTTTATCAGGCTTCAGCAAAAACCTTCAGCTCCAGCTTCTTAATTTTGATCCATTAAGGTTGGATTCGGAAAATGAATTAGGAACGAACTGGAAAAAATGTTTTAATTTGATCAATAATTCGCCTAAACTGAAACATCGTTTTCCAATGTTTTGAAGTGGGTTGCAGTATCTGCCCGTCGTGTTCAATCAGGCAGACTTCTCTCTGGCTTTCATGCTTGCGCTTGGTTCAGGCTTGTGGAGCATCAAGTAGCGACCTAAAACCCTGAACAGAAAAAACAGAGAGATGCTTTGACAGAAAAGAATTCAGAGATTTTGTGGCACCCTATATAGTAGTCAATAATTAATTCAGTTAACATGACAGCAGATTACACAGTATTGGAGATATCTTACATTACATTACATGAGTTTTTTTCGAACCAATATTACATCAGATGATCTTTACATGCGTGCAACAGCAGAGCTAGGATTCCTGAATCACACACACTGCGTCTTTGGTCTCTTGGCCGTAGGAACTTTCAGCAGCCTTTTTGTCTTCTTGGGCAGCATCGTCGCCGGCAGCATCTTCTTCTTGATGGGCAACTCCATCGCGTGGACGCCGGCGAACCAGGGAGCTTGAGCGCAGCGGCGGCCGTGAGCCGGTTCTCCGGATTGCAGGCGAGGAGTCCGTGGAGGACCTCGAAGCCTTGCTCGGACAGCTTCGTCTCGGGGAAGAGCTCCCGCAGACTGTTCTGCTTCTGCACGTCGAGCTCCGGCAGCACGACGGTGGCGAACGCCGTGGACGAGAACCCCGGCCACGCGTCGTCGTCGGGCACGCCGAGCACGTCGAAGATGGCGCAGAGCTGGCCGTCCTCGTAGCAGCCCTGAAAGAGCGCGCTGCCCTTGACGATGGCCGCCATGACGCAGCCGAGCGACCAGGCGTCGACGCGCGCGTCGTAGCAGGGGAAGTCGAGCAGCATCTCCGGGGCCTTGTACCAGAGCGTCCCGGCGGGCTCGTGCGGCGGCGGGGCGGAGGCGGACATGGCGAGCCCGAAATCGCAGATCTTGACGGCGCCGTGGTCCTCCGTGACCAGGATGTTCTCGGGCTTGATGTCGCGGTGGATCACGCCGCGCGCGTGCATCTCGGACGCGGCCGTCAGAAGCTGCCACATCACGGCGCAGAGCGTGGCCTCCTCGAGAGGCGGCGGCCGGCTGCCGCCGGAATTTTGCGCGCGGAGGAAGTTGGCGATGCTGGGCCCCACGTACTCCATGACGAGGCGGAGGTTCTTGGTGGACGAGTCGCGGACGACGCCGTGGTAGCCGACGACGAAAGGGATGCCCGCGCAGGACTCGAGGAAGCGCGCCTCCTCCATTAGCTCCTTCTCGGGGTCGCCGTCCGCCGCGATGACGTGCTTGATAGCCACGGCCTTGCCGGTGGCGCGGTGGCGCGCCTTCACGACGGCGCCGTAGCTGCCCTTGCCGAGGCTGCTGCTCGGCTCCTCCTCGTACTCGTCGGCGCTGCGGGGGACGATGCGCCGGCTCCTCTTGCGAGGTGACATCGCTTCTGCGACGGTGGAGGCGGCGGCAGCTTGGCGCTTCACCATCTCGATGGCGTCGTCTCTCGTGGTGGTTGTGGTTGGATTGGGGGAAGAAAGGATGACGAGATGATCGAGAGGTATGGGGTTCCCCTGCTTGCCCTTTTATTATGCACGCTCCGCACTCATGGTTCCGACTTGGAGGCGGAGGGTTCAGCAATCGGACTGCTCAAACCGCGTGCTAAACACGCAGAAACCAAGTCGGATTCAAATGGACCCTGCGCGCCAAAAGTGAGGGAGGAGTCGAGGACCTCTGTTCTGTCCTGCATATCTTCAGGCGATAGAGGAAATAGCAGCCGGGTGATCACGATGGCTGCTAGGGGGATTAAGCTGTGCGATCACGGACTCCATACGCACCTCAAAAGTCTTGCAGCTGCGAGAGGGATCGTGTACACTAAATTTCGAGACGAACCTACAGCGAAATGTTGCAGAAGCGATGCCGTTTTCGTTCTCGAGAGTATATGCGTCTCTTTTCTTGGACTGGTAAATAAGAACGTGTTACAAGTGCAACGATCTGAAATCTTATACTCCTATATATGAAGAAGAAATCGATTTTAGCTGTCGGACGCTACAAGCAATGAGAAGCCAGGTCATTGATCTGCAGAGTCAGGAACAGAAAAATTTCAGAGACAGCATTCTGGAATACTCAGAATTTAAGGAGTTGATACTTAAATTGGGAAAATTCGAAGGGATAATACTTTATGTCCACAGGTCCGGTGGATACCCTCAATTGTAACCACACATGGATCAGAATGAATTTAAGTAGCAGGTGCTTAGCGACTTTAATTGGAGGTGAGATAAATTATGAAAGTTAAGAGGAGTGTGAGTTAGTGGTATTAGGGAGTGCTGGTGAGACCCATAGCGGGTGCATGTACAAAGCACGCGACTGTCGTGGCCTTAACAAGCGGTAATGAATGTTAACAAACGGTCGCAGCGTGCTGGTCACAATTGCGAGCCCTTCAGTCGATTGATCGCAACACACGGTTGTGTGTTGCACAGTAAGGATCGGCCTGAGCAGGTGGGACCACCGAAGCCAGAGCGGTCGTTGGGCAGGCGATGTGCAGCAAGCAAGTCAATATGAGTGCCCTTGGAAGTTGCGACACGCTTGGGTGCTGTTCCCAAGTTGATGAGGGAAATACGTGTAAATCATGGCATAATAGTCAACTTCGTCCCTGAACTACTCTCTCTATCCCAAAATAAGTGTCGCTATAGGATCCGTACTGAGTCAAACTTTCTTAACTTTGACTACATTTGTAGAAAATACGAGAAACAATTATATCTCTAGATAAGTTTACTATGAAAATATATTTAATGCTCTATTTAATGATACTAATTATGTATTATAAATATTAATATTATTTTGCAAATATTTGGTCAAAGTTGAACGTAGTTGACTCCTGAAAGCGAGAACGACACTTATTTTAGGATGGATGGAGTATCATTTAGGGGTTGTTTGGTTGGTTGCCAAACTTTACCACACCAAACCTTAGGCATATCATAGTTTCTTAGGCAAGTGTTTGGTTTTTAGCCATAATTGTGGCTTACCATACTTTGGTCCCTCATGTCATAGACTCATACTCTTGCCAAAATTTGTCTAAGGTGTGGTGAACAATTTCTTCACCACAACTTAGGCAAAGTGTGGTAACATGGTGTGGCAATGTGTGGTAGCGAACCAAACATCCCCTTAAAGCCCAATTTCATCTCTCAACTTTCAAAAGATCCAATTAAGTCCTTAAAATTTAGTTGGCGGGTTCAATCTCATCCCTCGTCCTACGTGGATATCCACGTGGCATGCCATGTCAACTTTGAGTTGGATTCTGTCGGTGTGTGAGCACACCTCCAAATGGGGGCTCGTGGCTCCCTTCGGGTAGGATCGGGGAAGGTCGGATTTGCTTCAACTAGCGCGGATGTTTGAATAAACGAAGAACACGGAGAGTTTACCTGTGTTCGGGCCGCAAGAGATGCGTAATACCCTACGTCCCGCTTGTGTGTATTGATTGTTATCTCGTCTTTTGAGGGTGGAGCTTAGGAGAGGCTCCAATGGGGGCTCTATCTAGAGGAAGAAGAAGAGCCCGGCCTCCTCTCGTAAGAGAGTGGACGCCCCCCCTTGCTTGCTCCGGGGCCTCCTCTTTTATATGTCAAGAGAGAATCCCCACATTGGGCGGTACAAGGAAAATAAATGCGTGTGGTTGGAGGTTGGGAGTTGCCTTGGACCTCTCCCCTTTCCCTTCTCCCGTAAGCCACCAAGGAGAGAGAGATAAGATTCCCTTGCATGCATGCAAAGATTTTGTCTTCTAGCTTTTGGCTTTGGCATCTTGCGGAGCTTCGCGGCTTGCGCTTGTGTAGTAGGCGGTGTGGGGACCCCCGATCCCAGCACATCGATAGGAGCCCCCGAGCTCATTGCCGGACGCTAGGTGGTTGGCGATGAGGTCAACTTGTCCCCGTCGCAGTCGTCATGTCTTCTTTGCCCGATCATCTATGGGAGAAATACTTAGGCACAATCACAAGAGTTTCGAAGTCGGGGTGTCCCCGAACCACACCGGTGTCACGTGCGCCTTGACTTGACCGAACCGGTAGTCGGTCCGTCGGGTTAGACCGGGTACCATAATCTCATTGCGCAGGGCGTAAGATTTCTAGTCCCCGGGTCTCGCCCTTTGGCGAGGCTCGACGCGGTGGTCTCGTCTCGGTGCATGAGACGACCAGGACGTGCGCAGGAGTCATCCCTACTTCAAGAACCCTTCCAACCGTACCATAGCATTTTCCATATTTATGATCGGTCGGTGAGGTAGTCGGGCGTCCGAGCACTCGGTGGCACTCCCGAGCCATCTCGTGAGGTGGTCGGGGACCCGGAGCTCGCCTCGGATAAGAGCCGCGAGTTGGGACGCGGCTCCGAGTCGCCGGCATTGTACGGTTCGCCGTATTCCATGCGGAGCTCCCGGCGCGTCGCGACCCCGGGCACCGTCGTGGAGGATGCGCAGGAGCCTCCTTGCCGAGTCCGGGGTACTCGCAGCCGCAGCTCGCCCGGTACTTGCAACTTGCCGTGGTCGAGGTTCCGAGCGGTTGACGCTCCTCCGGGTAGTCGCAGCTCCCGAGTACTCGCAGCTCCGGTAGTCGCAGCTCCGGTAGTCGCAGCCCCGAGTAGTCACCGTCGCATCCGCGTAGTTGGAGCCATGCCCGAGTAGCCGCCGCCGTCGCCCGGTCGACGCCGTCGTTTGAGGAGGTCGTCCGGTAGTCGGAGACGCGCTCGGGTCTTCCGCATGCTCGCCGGAGTAGTCGGAGACGTCGTCCGGTAGTCGGAGACGCGCTCGGGTCTTCCGCATGCTCGCCGGAGTAGTCGGAGACGTTGTCCGGATAGTCGGAGACGTGCTCGGTTCTTCCGCATGCTCGCCGGAGTAGTCGCCGGGTAGTCGGAGACGCGCTCGGGTCTTCCGCATGCTCGCCGGAGTAGTCGGAGACGTCGTCCGGTAGTCGGAGACGCTCGGGTCCTCCACGTGCTCGCCGGAGTAGTCGCCGGAGTAGTCGGAGACGCGCTCGGGTTTCCTGTCACGCTACCCGAGACCTGCTGCTCGCCCCGGTAGCCGCAACCGTCGACACTCGCGTGCCCGGTGTCGTCGTGGACGCGCTTCCGAGCGCCATCGCCGCTACCGCGGGTTATAGGAGCCCCCGAGCGTCGCCGAGTCGCGATCGCCGCACGTGCTCGAGCGAGACGCGCGGGGAAGGAGCCAGCTCCACCGCTGCTCGGCTCCCTTGCCTCTGCGCGGCGTTTGGCCTTGTCCTCTCGCGTTCGTCCGGCGCGCCAAATCCCCGAGCGCATGTGCGGCAAGGAGTGGGCGGGACGTGTCTCGCGGAGTCAAGGATTCCACCCAACGTTCATAGCAAGAACAAACAAAGTGAGGTTAGTTTAATCAAAGGCAAAGCGATACGGGCGGAAAGGGAAAAACAGAGTTTCCAAATCGAAGAAAAGCAAGATCTCGCAAACGAAGAATGGGGAAAACAACGCCTCTTACCCCCTACCTGGCGCGTCAAATGTCGGTGTGTGAGCACACCTCCAAATGGGGGCTTGTCAAGGCTCCCTTCGGGTAGGATCGGGGAAGGTCGGATTTGCTTCAACTAGCGCGGATGTTTGAAGAAACGAAGAACACGGAGAGTTTACCCAGTGTTCGGGCCGCAAGAGATGCGTAATACCCTACGTCCCGCTTGTGTGTATTGATTGTTATCTGTCTTTTGAGGGTGGAGCTTAGGAGAGGCTCCAATGGGGGCTCTATCTAGAGGAAGAAGAAGAGCCCGGCCTCCTCTCGTAAGAGAGTGGACGCCCCCCCTTGCTTGCTCCAGGGCCTCCTCTTTTATATGTCAAGAGAGAATCCCCACATTGGGCGGTACAAGAAAAATAAATGCGTGTGGTTGGAGGTTGGGAGTTGCCTTGGGCCTCCCCCTTTCCCTTCTCCCGTAAGCCACCAAGGAGAGAGAGAAAAGATTCCCTTGCATGCATGTAAGGATTTTGTCTTCTAGCTTTTGGCTTTGGCATCTTGCGGAGCTTCTGCGGCTTGCGCTTGTGTAGTAGGCGGTATGGGGGACCCCGATCCCGATACACCGATAGATTCTAAATTGAAATTAGATTTTTCTTTGATTGTAACTCTATTTTAAAATCTGTTTGAACAATTGTATTTTTTTAACGTAATATTTGGATGTATTTGTTACTTTAACATTTTATATACCACTCATAAGATAAATGGGTGGCTCTTCAAAATAAGATTCCGAGTCAGGTTGTGATAGCATCTGTTTACATGAAACAAAGAGAGAGCTCTTTGATATTTCCTACATCAAAAACTTTTGTCCTCTCGCACTTTGACAAGTTTGAATTTCTGCCTTATGTGGGAGCATCTCGGTGGTTGTATTACAATTTGGAAAAGCTCTAAATTTAATAAGGCCCTTAAGTTTTTCAATGATTCTGGAAATTACAGTAAAATTACAATCCCTGCATTTAGAAACGGAGTGGTATCTAACTAACATCTATGGTCCTTGTGCCTCCGAAAATAAGCCTCGCTTTGCTAGACTGGTTCATGAATATAGACATGCCAAATGAGGTAAATTGGTTGGTCATGAGAGATTTTAATATGATAAGAAGCCCTAAAAATAGAAATAAACGTGGATGAGGGAAATGATAGGTTTTAATAATGATGCAATAAGTGATCTTGGCTTGTTGGAACTGCCCCTCGAAGGGAGAAAGTATAGATGGAGCAATAGGCAGTAGCATCCTTTGCTAGTCAAGCTAGATTGGTGCTTCAACTTAGCTAATTGGGCCATTGATTTTCCCGACACTCAAGTCAATGCTTTGACAAGGAATACTTCAGATCATGTACCCTGTCATATCTCCATAATCACTATTAATTCTAAACCAAAAATCTTCAGGTCTTAAAACTTTTGGATGGAGCATCCTTAATTTATGGAAGTAGTGAGCGATGCCTGGTCTTTTGACCCACCTCAAGCACAACCCTACAAAAAGACTAACAACTAAGTTGAAGCATCTGCGAAAGCAGCTAAAAGATTGGGTTGTCAATTTATCTAATTTATCTACTACAATTGACAACTCAAAAATGGTGATTCACCTGCTGGATATTATGGAAGAGCATAGATATGTCACTCGGCAGAATGGAACTTCAGGAATATTATACAAAACCATATCAGGATCTTATTTCACTATCAAAATATATATCGTGTGTTTATTATGAGATTTCGGTAAAGAGCTAACGGTCCGCTCATTGTTGAGTGCTTTGTCTCGGGACACTCGGCAAACCGGTTTCTTTGCCGAGTGCAGGGTCTTTACCGAGTGCCAGGGAGGTGGCACTTGGCAAACAAACTTTTTTGCTAATTGCTCGACAAATAGCACTCAACAAAGCACCCGACATCGGGTAACGAGCCGCTTTCGGTAGTGGAAGTCAATGTTCGAAATGGAACAAATGTAATGGCAAGTAGGTGTCGTGATAGGATCTAGGACGATCTTCCGAGAGGTAAAAAGGTAAAATAAATTGTGGAGAGCTCGACGTTGACAATCTGGCTTCAAATCAACACGATTCGATCTTGTAACTCCTACATCACTGCTCCATTGGTTATCAACCAAGCACAACATGATTGACCTCACCGAAAAGACTTTTCCTGCAAGCAATCGAGAATACAAATAAGAAGATATAAACACACAATCCGAAAGTGCAAATATGAATGGACACTATGAATTAATGGAGTTCAAGCACTCGATTCGAAAGGACTAATCGTTACGATCGAGGAGAACAAGAACCGAGGCTCGGATCACAGTAAAAGGACTTGCTGCCACAGCTTACAATGAATCAATCATAGTTTCTTGATGAAAAACTCGAATTAGACAAAACGTAAGTCTAAACGGTAGAAGCTACTAAGTTATATGGTCTAGGGGCATGCTAGGGCGCACCCGGGTGACACAACGCCTTGTTGTGATCGCACAGCATGATCGGTTCTGGAGCTGGGATGTTCCATGACGGTTCTGGAGCCGGGACCAGAACTAAAACGACGGTGTTGTCGTCTTCGTTCTAACGCCTCGTTTCGACGTCGTATGAAGAAGAAATAATCAAAACCATCGAGGCAGGTTCGCTGAATCCGAATCGAATGCGACGACTGAGTTGGAGGAACCTTGTAATTTGGAGAAGACTTTAACTTAAATGCATTTAGCATGACGATGTCCTCATCATGTCGGGCCTCCAACTGGTTGGGTGAGGCTGAAATGGCCGAGCTAGGCTACAGTTCTTTTCCTTGTTCTCTCTAACTCTCACAAAAACAATGGACACGTCATTTGAATGGTCATTGTCGTAACACGTCCAAGAGATGATGAAACATTGCTCTGTGAATGTGACCATTAACTGTTCGTTTGAACTTGATTTGGTACATGAGATAATCTGCAATGATATGCGTTTCCTTGGTAACCCAACTTGCACTAAAATATATTGTGACGACCAAGCAGCCAGTGGGCTTGTTTGACCAGTTCTTGTGCTCAGAACAAAGAAGAAATATATACGAAAGGTCAGTTCTCAGAACAAAAAATTTCTGGGGCGGCACGACTTTGTCGTTGTTCGTCAACATTACTTACCTCCATTCTTAAAATATTAACGTTGTTGACTTTTTTCTATTATATTTGATCGTTTGATTGTTCATCTTATTTTAAAAAAATGCAAAATTCTAAATTATGTTTTAATTTTCATATTTTTTTAATCTTTTTAAATAAGATGATCGATCAAATGTAACAGAATTAACAATGTTAACAATTTAAAAACGGAGGGAGTAGTTATTAGTATGTAGTCGCTACGACGAGATGGCACATCTCTCGGTCAATTCTATTCTTCACTAGATATGGTACGTTGGCATCAGGCAGGCCCTGTCTCCATCGAAAGCATATACATCGCGGTCAAGATGAAGCAAACCAGATTTCCGAGGAAAATGAATGGAATAGGCAAAGAAATCGATATGGAGTCAGTCGGTCAATGGACGACAGCAACGAAATGAATTGTTCCGCCCATATATGATGAAACTCAGGTGTAGATCAACAACACGCAGCACACAAGAGCTTATTGGGTGGCTTGGCCATGGCTGAATGGATCCACCTTCTGCTGCCGCTATTAACCGTACTTGTTTCCCTGACAGTGTCGAGGTCGCAGACGGCAAACGTCACTGCGGGCGACTCTCTACAGGCCGCCGCCGGCGCTGGCTGGCCATCTCCGTCCGGCCATTTCGCGTTCGGTTTCTACGCCTCGGAAGGCGGCCTGGCCGTCGGCGTCTGGCTCGCCACCACGCCTAACGTAACGGTGACGTGGACGGCCAACCGGAACGACACGCCAGCGACGGGCGGCGCGCTGCGGCTGACGCGCGACGGCCGTCTGCTCTGGACCGGCGCGGGCGGCCAGGACAAGGCAGTCGCCGTGCCGCAACAGCCGGTGGCGGCGGCGGCGATGCTCGACGACGGCAGCTTCGTGCTGTACGGCGCGAACGGGGCGGTGGTGTGGTCCACGTTCACGGCCCCGACGGACACCCTTGTCGCCGGGCAGGAACTGGTGCCCGGCGATCAGCTGCTGTCGAGCGTGTCGGGGACGAACCGGGCCACGGGCAAGTACCAGCTGAACAACCAGCTCAGCGACGGCAACCTGGTGATGTACCCGGTGGACACTGAGAGCGTGGTGGCCGCAGCGTACTGGGCCACCGACACGTCCCAGCTTGGGTTCCGCGTCGCCTTGCGACTCGATGCCAGCGGCGTGCTGTACCTGGTTGGGGTGGGCAACAACAGCAGCTACACCAAGAACTTGACGCAGCCCGGAGCGGCGCCATCACCCGGCGGAGGAGAGCAGGTGTTCTACCGTGTGACGCTGGATCCAGACGGAGTGCTTCGATTGTACCGCCACGCCGTCGCGTCCCCCGGTGGGGCGTGGAAGACGGAGGTCCAGTCGATCGGGCCGAGCGACCGGTGCCTTGTCAAGGGCGCGTGTGGGCTCAACAGCTATTGCGTCCATGACCGCGACCGCGACGGGGAGCCGAGCTGCCTGTGTCCGCCGGGTTTCGACTTCATCGACGCCACCAACGCCGCGCTCGGGTGCGCGAGGCAAAACTCTGGCGCCGGCGAAGACTACTGCTTGGCCCATGGATCCACCTCGTCCTCCTCCTCCTCCTTGTCTATGGTGCCAATGCCCAACATGTGGTGGACGGACGCGCCTTACGGCATTCTAAAAGCTGGTACGAGCGCTGCCGACTGCCAGGCCGCGTGCCTGGCCGACTGCCTCTGCACCGCCGTGCTGCTGAATAGCGACGACGACACGTGCACCAAGCAGCAGCTCCCTCTCCGGTACGGCCGCGCGGGCATCGAGTACACGCTCTTCGTCAAGACGGCTCCAGTAGCAGAGGTGGTAGGCGGCAGGGGCCACCGCGCGGCCATCATCGCGTTGGCCTGCACAATCGGGTTCCTCACGTGCCTTTCCTTAGCCGCCCTCGTCGCCGCCGCGCGCCTGGTCTGGGTCAACCGAAAGAAGAAGCACATGTTCACGCCGGAGGAGGAGGAGGAGGAGGACGACGAGGAGATTCCCCTGAAATCCTACACTTACCAGGAGCTGGAGCGCGCGACGGGCAGCTTCCGTGAGCCGCTGGGCCGCGGCGCGTTCGGCACCGTCTTCAAAGGGACGCTGCTGCTGCGCCAGAACAACAAGGCCGTTGCTGTAAAGCGGCTGGAGAAGGTGGTGGAGGAGGGCGAGCGTGAGTTCCAGCGCGAGGTGCGCGCCATCGGGCGGACAAGCCACCGGAACCTGGTCCGGCTGCTGGGATTCTGCCACGAGGGCGCGCACCGCCTGCTGGTGTACGAGTACATGAGCAACGGCTCCCTCGCCGACCTCATCTTCGCCGGGAGGAGACGCGGCAACGACAAGACCACCTCTTCATCGTCCTGGCACCAGCGCCTGGGCATCGCCCTGGACGTGGCGCGCGGGCTGCACTACCTCCACGACGAGCTGGACAGCCGCGTGATCCACTGCGACGTCAAGCCGCAGAACATCCTCCTGGACGCCGGCGGCACCGCCAAGATCGCTGACTTCGGCCTGGCCAAGCTCATGCTGCCCGACCAGACGCGCACCTTCACCGGCGTGCGCGGCACCAGAGGGTACCTCGCCCCCGAGTGGTACCGCGGCGCCGGGCCCGTCACCGTCAAGGCCGACGTGTACAGCTACGGCGTCGTGCTCCTCGAGATCGTCACGTGCCGCCGCAGCATGGAGATGGAGGAGGCCGGCGAGGACGCCACGCTACTCGACTGGGCATACGACTGCCTCCTCAAGGGGGACGTCAAGATCCTGCTCACCGCCGGCACCGACCAGACGGTCGACGCGGTGGAGGTGGAGAAACTGGTCAAGGTGGCCGTCTGGTGCGCGCAGCCGGACCCCAACGCCAGACCCACCATGAAGAACGTCATCCTCATGCTGGAAGGACACATGGACGTGCGATTCCCTCCACCTCCAGCATCAACTTATTGAAACCAACACTAGTTCGCATTACATACATTCTCGCATTACTAGTTAGTACTTACTGCTGGTTTCAATCTGATTTCGGCAAGCACACATGGATTTTTTTCCACAACAGGTTTCCCTGGAATTTCATTACCTTGGCAACGAAATTACAAGCGTTTAAAGTTCCTACATTAGAGGTCTTGAGTACAGAACAGTAAAAGTTCCTTGAATTACGAAGGCTACCAAAAGACTGGAGAGAGTCCTCGATGTTCATCCTCCTCCTCACTGCTTGGGTGGACTGCCACTGCGTTCTGTGTAGAATGTTTGCGCCTGCTTCCGGTTGTTGCTTGTCCTCATCCTTGAGAAGACCTGCCCAGTACTTCAAGACGACACAAGCATAGCAAACTATTTCAGTTGGGGACCTGATCAATTTTTTTATCAAAGCATTTTCTATTTCTCAGTTTCCATATTGCCAAAAAGATTGCTGCTAGGCCAATGACATGGAAATTTTTTCCTTGGGACAGAAATTGATCTGCCCATACATTGTATCGGGCTATAGATCTGCAGTTCGCTCCCACTGTCCACGCTATTATACTCCAAACATATTTACTCACATTGCATTTGAAAAACAAGTGATCAGTCGTCTCCTGTTTTGTGCAAAAAGTGCACTTCTTATCTCCCTTCCATTTTTTTTTATTTAAACTACGGTAGGCAAGAGCCGACCTGAACTTTATTGATGCGCAAAGGGTGTTACATCAGTGTTGATAGTCTGAGGCGCTTCGACCTGAGATACAGCAGTGTCAAGGTGCACACCCCAAATCGGAGTTCCATCTTACAGAGGGGATTTCTGGTCCTATGGACCTAGAGAAGGAGGTTGTCAAGTGCGCCTCGAAGTACAACGAGAGGGGGAGGGTGTAGTGGTATCATAGTACCCTCCCTTCCATTTTTTACGGGCTAGGTTATCTTTTGTTAGGATTGCTTCCTTACTTATTAGCCACATAATTTTTTTTATTTTCAGCAGAATCTTAGCTTTCCAGATTTTTGTATTCTGGTTTTTTGAGTATGAGCTACAGAGGTGCTCACACTGATTTAACTGAAAAACTCCCCTTCTTATCCCACATCCATATAGGTGTGTCTTTTTGGTTTGATAGCCCAACTGAAGTTAGGATTATGGGGCCTTTTGTTACTGGTTTCGGGAAAGGATTTATGTACTGGTTGACATGAGTTGTCAACATAACATTGTTGTTCTTGGTGCTGCTGATCCTTCTGATATAATGCACGTTGGACCGAATGATGAGCCAGTGATGACCTTGACTTTTGACTGTGTGTTCGCCGAGTTTTTTTCCTGTCGCGACCATTGTAAAACTCCATCGACTTGCAGTAGGCAGTAGCGCAGCGGAAATGCGGAGACGTCGATTCCGATTTGCGGAGTCGAGGAATCAGAAATGTGGGTTGGAAACCGCCTCGACCGAAATTGTCCCCTATTTCTAGCCCATTTATATGGACTGAATGAATGCATGATACACACGCATTCAGTAAATGGGCCATATATCACGGGCGGGCGACGAATGGAACTTGGAATCCACAACCAATCTGTAGCTTTCCACTCCGCTTTGCAGCCTTTTATTAGCCTCTGCCATGCTCTTTTTTTTATTGGTGGGAATCTGCCATGCTCTTGTTAACCACTACTTGAGAAAATGAATGTAAATGCAGCAACATTACCGTGAATGAGGTTATTTTTTTTTCGAATGAAAGGAATCCTATTAAAATATAAGTGAGTACATAGCCCTTACATCAAAACTCTTAAAAATGAATAAAAACACAAAGGAAACAACAAGGTATTTTGCTCATCTCCAGCAACCCTTCTCCGATTGATGCTGGTAAGAAGCAACAAGCCATATTCTCTACGACCGCCAATGGCAAAAAGCAAAATACCACGTGCTATTGTGGTAACAGCTTCAAGAATCTTATATCCATTATTTTCTTATTTAAAACTTACAAAGAGTTTTATCACATTAATAAAAGAAAATAAAATATAAGTTAGTGGATTTTATATAAAAATTTAACGATGTAGATGGAACTATTGTATGTCCTTAAGAGCCCAAGCATTAAAAGATTTTGGAAGTAATACCTGTAATTCTTAGTGTAAACATAACTTAGTTGATTATGTTTTTCTTATCGTGGAACCAACTCACTCGGGTTCACACGGTTTGCACATGAATATTGCATTTATGGCTAACTAAATTTATATCTTATAACTTTTATTAAGATTCGTACATTAAATTATCGAATTTCTTTAAATTCAAAATTCCTTGTTAAATTTATCCAATCCAAGCCTGGAATAGTTGAAAATCTTGTTCAAATTTTCTTCAAACCTCGTGTTTCAATATTGCTTTCGCTGTTCTTGCATACTTCAATTTCGCTTTCGTTGAAGATCAACACGACAGGAAACCAACCCAACCGGTTCGTGCACCAGAGACAGATAGTGCGACGTCCATCGCCATCCACGAACCCGTCCTGTGTCCGCTGCCCGTGCCCCCGCTGCGGTCGCCCGCGACCTCGAGAAACACGTCAGAGTGACAGGGAAGTCACAACGGACACGCGCATGTTCCACGAAATTCCCTCGAAGAATATGACGAGGCCCATTGACTTGCTCACTTCGCTTTTCTCCGCAATCCTTTCCTTGGAAGGTCGGCAAGGAACGAACCCAAAAACCGAAGCGATCCAGCGCATAGGTTGCCAGTTCGTTCTTGTTGAATCAGTTACCGCTTTTCTGTCGGTGCGTCAGTTGCTGGGACCTCATCCATCCCCACCATGGCCAGCGGCAGGGGCAGCATGGATTGGTCGTCGATGCCGTCCGACCTCCTGCTCTCCGTGTTCGCGCTCCTCACCTCCGACGCCGACCGCATCTGCTTCCGTGCCGTGTGCACGGGCTGGGCCGCCGCCGCGGCCACCTGGCGCCCGAGGCCCTGGCTCGTGGGCTCCCGCACCGACCGATCCGGCCGGGCCGCCGGCGCCATCTCGTCGTTCTGGCTCGCCCCAAGCGGCAGCCTCGTGGCGTTCCCCGCCGCCGTGCCCGCCGGGCTCGAGTACCTCTCCTCGTCGCACGGGTACCTCGCGCTCGCCGATCCGAGGACCAGCCCCAAGGCCATCGTGCTGGTCAATCCGGTCAACGGCAGGCGCGTCCAGCTCCCGCCCATCAGGTTCTTCAAGAGGTGGATCGACGTGACCGCCGTCGTGCTGTCGGATGCTCCGGCCGTGTCCGCCGATTGGGAAGCCGTGGTCGTCGGGTTCCCGACGAGCTGCCTCGCGCACTACAGCTCCGCCACGGGGGCGTGGAGGAAGCTGGATTTCAGCGTGAACGGCCACGTCGGCGTCGCGCACTACCGGGGCCGGTTCTACGTGGCGTTCAAGTCCCAGCTCTGGTTCTGCCTGGTCGACGGGGACAATCCGGCTGTCATCCCGCTGGAACACGTCGACGGCGGCTCGGACGACGACGAGAAGGTTCTCGGAACCAGGAAGCGCGTCGCGGAGACGCACCTGGTGGAGTGCGACGGCGAGCTGCTCCTCGTCTCGGTGCACGACGGCGCCGAGTACTTCTCCGACGACGACACGGGCGTGGGCCTCGGCGTCCTCGGCGGCGGCCGGGACGCGCGCACGGTGGAGGTGCACGTGGTGGAGTGGCACGTGGACGGGCGGGTGCGGCTGGTTCCGGAGGTTGATCTCGGCCTGAACGCGCTGTTCCTGGGGAGGAACCAAGCGTTCGCGCTCTCGCCGGAGGAGTTCCCCGCCTGCCGCGTCAACTGCGTCTACCTCGTGGACCGGCAGGGCCACCCGGACGGGCTTGTCAGGATCGTGGACGTGGAGAGCCAGTGGCTGTGTGGCAAGGAGACAATCGTCTGCCCGGATAACGGCCGGAGCGGATCCCCATCCCCTGCAGTAGGTTGGACGCGCCGAGGTTGGTTCTTCCCCAACTACTGAAGCAGTCATTGTCATTGTCTCCTTCAACTATCTTCTGTCATTGAGTCATTGTGCTCGCTTCGTACTAATTTTGTTCAGCCCAGCACTATGCTTTGCATTCAGACCTTGCTTATGTTCTCGACGAACCTTCTCCATGAAAATATAAAATGTGTTTTTATGATCCGAAACTCTAGAATACTGTCAATCACAACTGTTATCACTTGACCCACGGACCAGCATAGCACTTGACTAAAATTCAAATCGGGATGAACATACATGTCTTTGTGCTCATAAAATTCACTGAAATATTATGAATCAGCGTGTGTTGGTTGGTTTGTCAGAGAGATAAATTTGTTTGTATGTGCGAGGTGTCTCCATTTTGACAGTGAACCGGTGTCCCCGATTATGATGTGGAACATATGTGCAAATGATAATTTGTGTTGCGAACATATCGTGTTAACATATGTGCAAAATGCACATCGAATATCGTGTTTGAGTATAAGTAAGCTCGCATGCTCTGCATCATGGATACATTGCAAGTAAATCAGACAAAAAAGTACCATCAAAAGAACGAAATGCGTATAGGGGACAGCGCGGAATCATCATGATGTTCAGTTTGCGAGAGCAAAGTGATGACGAGTCGATCCAATCCACTACTGCAATATGTATATGAGTATCTCGGTTGGGGCAGTGTCCCCACAAGGACATGTCTCAAGCAATGTCTCCAAAATCAGTGTATTTTTGAATGGTGAATTGCATTCTAAGGCCAGTCTCGATAGAAATTTCATGGACACAATTACCTAAAATGACACGTCATCTAAAAACCAAGAACCAAGAGAGAGGATGCCATAGCCCGTCGAGCGGCATACTTCGCACATTCTCATGGCGGTGTGGACGTTACTGCAGATCACTCACCACCATCCCCGACACGTTCTCAACTATGTGGTGCAAGCTGAAGTGGTAGATGCATCCAGCTTCCAGCCTTGACCGTAGGAAAGCCGCTCGATCCTCGCCGGGAGCGCGAACGCGTGGCCGCTTGACAACGGCTGCAGGAACACTGCGTAGTCTCTCTCTCCTCGACGTCCGACCGATGCACCGGCATGCCGTCCGCATCGACCTCGATCTTGATCCGAAAACTTTCATAGGGGAGCGGCCAAAGCAGCACCAGTGAGCCTTGAAGATCTTCCTCTCACTCGCACGAACAGGAGGTCGCCGCGCCGCCCTCCACCAGGCATTTTTGCGAGTACACTTCATTGGTACAAGACAAGTCCAACTTTACCGAGCTCTTGACCAGCCTCCGTGCGTCGAGGTCGCAGACGCTGACTGTGTAATCCAAGAGGAGCACAATAGGCTCGGCCTTGGAAGACTTCGAGCGCCCGGAACCGGTTAACATTCCCCGGTTGGCCTTGATCCTAGTTGATCCGTGTCCACTCGTTGTCGCCGGGCCGGCAAGAGGCGAGCAAAGACTGTTTACAAAGATTTTTATCACTCTATAACGAGCTAGTACGTACTTGTGGAATCAGTGATAGCATCAGTGAATGAGTTGTGACGTTACATTGTTGTGCAGAAACCCACCACGTGGCTGTGGATCGGATCAATGAAGTATCTTCATGAGAACATCCAGAAGGACTCGATCCTGGAAAGTAGATGCCCGGCGCTCGGAACATGTCATCACTATTAACTTGTTTCGGAGGATGATGCATCAGTTTCACGTCTGCGACGTCACCGTCGGCGCTCGGCCTGGGGCAAAAGCTCACTGCTCGATTGATTGGTGCCAATTGCCGCTATAGCCCTCTCAATCGTGCAAGAGGGGCCTCCATGGAGTAGCAGATCGAGGAGCACGGCGTGGCAGGGAGGCCGGGTCTCCTTCTCGATGGCGAGGGCGCGATACCGAGTGCGGCGGCGGCAGAGCTCTCTCTGGCAGCACAGCACACATCCGTGCGGGTAAGGATTAAGAGATGGCTGGCCCGTACGTAGAACTCGTCGACATCAGCCTAGTCAACGAACGCATTCATTCTGTGCACACATCTCTAAAGATGTATCATAAAAACTGACATCATGGCGGCGATCGGAGCTCTCCATGGAGGTGATTCATGGAAGAGGGGCCTCCATGGAGCTCACGAAAGATGCATCTATTGAACTCGGCGTTCATGGTCTTGCTGCCCAAGAAAGAGGACGCCGTGCAAGTGAGGGACTATAGGCCAATTAGCCTCGTCCATAGTTTTGCCAAATTAGTCACGAAGATACTAGCATCGCGTCTCGCGCGGTCGCGCCTTTGCTTGACTCCATGATCGCAACAAATCAAAGCGTCTTTATAAGAGAGGGCGGCAGATTCATGACAACTTCTTGATGGTTCAAAACATGGCAAGGACATTGCATCGGCGACGTCGAACATCAATGATGCTGAAGTTAGATATCACGAAGGCGTTTGTCACTGTTTCGTGGTTCTTCTTGCTTGAGATCCTCACACACCGAGGCTTTGGGTGGAGATGGGGCACACTACTGTGCAATTTATTCAATACGTCATCCACAATGGTCCTGCTAAACGGAGAGCCGGGACAACAAATTAGACACTGCAGCGGGCTCCGTCAAGGAGATCCTTTGACCCCGATGCTCTTCATCATCGTCATGGATGTGTTAAGATTTCAGCATGTTACATATGACAATAACAAAATCTTTTGCTAAGGTTTCCACTCAGTCAACGACATGAATAGTTCAGTTCACATAAAACAGTATGAATAATTACAGAAAAGCAACAGATAATTTGATTTGGCAAACATACACCAAGTTCCCTTCACTTATGTTATTCATTTTCTAGCTCATTTCTATTAGCAGTCTGCTTCTAACCAGGTGACGTTCACTTCAACTTGATCCCCATCAGCTTCTCTTTCAAGACTCCTAGTTCTACGGGTGAATTCTAGATATAATTTCAAATTCTTGTCCTCTTCTTGGCTGCCACAACCTGTGATTACTCTTAGGTCCACCTCTAGGTGGAGTTTGAAATGTGGTCTGGAATATGGAAAATATGGCAATACAAAAATATCTTGATTCAGTGGAAGATCGGATGTAGAGCCACATGGAAAGGATAAGCTGCTCCCTCGTTCACAACCTTAACACCGGCATCAACGGACTCCGGAATCACCAGGTAAGTAATCTCCAACTTGCGGTCAAGGCCTCCATCAATGGTTCGTGTGTATTCTGTAACTTCATCTCCCCATGTAAAATCCAACTTGCCTGTGATGGGACTCCAGGGCGCCAGACCAGCAGCGTACACTCGTGGCTACCTTGACGACGCAGCTGGAACGCGATGGTCACCCAGTCCGACGTGGCTGTAGTGGGGTTGTCAGAGAAGAAGACCTGGGCCACGAAGTCCAGGCACGGGAGAGGGATCTCCGCCTCGGAGACGGGCTCCCACAGCACGAGCCGCGTTGGGGACTGGTCGTCGTCCATCAGGGCGAGCCAGCCACGTGGCGGGCCGCAGCAGTACAGGAGGTCGGCCGGCGCGCCAACGTCCAGGACGCGCTGGTCCCCGTTCGGGGCGTGGATCGAGTATTTGCCGATCGGGTTTGTCTTTTTCAGCGGCGATGAGCCGGCGATGAGCCATGGGCGGAACGCGGCCGGCGGAGTGCTGGCTCGCCAGTGGACGCAAAACTGGTGGATGTGGAGGACATCAGTGTCGGTGGAAAGCCTGCCGGAGATGTATGCGAGGATATCGCCCGGAAGGGATGACCAGTCGCCGGCCATAGTAGACTCCTTCAATTTTGTAGGATGCTCCTCTTGATCGGATCGAGGTAGAAATTAGAATAGCTGTACCTGTGAACTTCAAATCCGGTAAATAGGATTAGGATACGAATCTGCGTGTCAGCACCTATATTCTGAAATCCGCATAAGTCCAAGCGGTACCGATTCAACATTCTGAATCACAAACGTGTTAGCAGACAACTCAATACAGAGGAACCCCAGACCTTCCAATTAATTTAACTTGTGAACATCAGAACATGATGCACAGCTGCATTGGTCAAGCAGGAACCCTGTTCCATGTAGATGATGATAGTTCTCAACTGAGCCCACGTCGTCATTTATTAGTTCTCAACTAGTGGACGAGTATCATGTTGTTTGTATGTGTCTCACTCCTGTCCCTTTTATGCATGGTTTGCCTTTGTAACTTTTTGGTGACAAGTACTCTGCAAAAACTCTTTGGTGACACGCAAATTTTGTTGCTTTGTCCTAATAAATGAAAATTCAGGTGCTAAAAAATTGTATATCATGAATTGGTTGTTAACGAGATCAAAGCCTGATGGGCTCGTTCATGAAAACCGGAGATCCAATGGTGACATGCATGTCCTTGCGAGGAGCTAAATTTACAGTTCTTTTTTGGAGACATGTTTGGTTGCTATCACTCAGTGATAATAGTAGCAGGGAGAGAGTAGTTTGATATTTTCCTTTAGATAATTTTTTAATTTACTTAATTAATCTAGCTTCAGCAAAGAAGCATCCAAACTAAGGGCATACAAACTAAAGGCATACATGCACTTAATTTGAAAAGATAAAGAAAAATCATAGACTTAAATAATTAAAGAAAAATGACAATTTAAGTTCAAATTGAGTTAGGGACGACGCATTTCATTTCCTAATTTCATAATGATTCACCAACATCAGTTGTGACAGAAGTTTTTTTTCATTGTTTTCAGGGTCAAAAAATTATTATAGACCCCATCTAAAAATGTTGGATCTTTGTTAAATGAGGCGCAACATAAGTAATTTTGATGACATAAAAAAAGAATTACAAGGAGAGTGAGGGAAACTGGAAAAGAGTTTCACCTAGATGGAACTTGGTATAAATGATTACTTAGAAATGAAATATTGTTAGCATTGTTTGAGGAGAAATTTTTCATTCCATCTATAGGTGCCCAATAAAATGAAACATAATTATGTACTATGAAAGAACAAATTAAAATGAAACTGTGCATAAATGAAATTCTCAACTGAGACTAGCATGATATCTAAAAGGTGGCTCCTACTTTTGAGGAAACCATAAAATCTGTACAATATTTAGTAGCAAACAAAATTACCAAATAGCATGGGAGCACATATACTGAAAGATTATCAGTCGGAAAGATCATTGTTGTTGCGCCTGCAATTGTAAGAGTGGGCTTCGGAGACATAACCAGGAATGCAGCTGTCATCCAGGGGTTCCTGCAGATACAAAATTTCTTTCGAAGACCTCGTTCGTTTCCTGTCCTCTAAAATTTAGCACTATCACATCAAAGAAAATCTAATGAATGTTTCGATCAATTTAATGATAAAACCCTTTTGACAGATTGGTGTTAATTTTCGAGATGAATCTAATGAGCTTAATTAATCTATGTTTTGTTAAAGTGATGCTACAGTAACCGTCTTCTAATCACGACTTAATTAACATCATTAGATTCGTCTTGTGAATTAATCTAGAGATCTGTATTTTATTTTATAATTAAACTTTATTTAGTACTTTTAAATAGTAAGACTCTTTTGTGACAGCTATAAAGTTTAGACCCTAGAAAACGAACCTGGGTGGAACATAAACGCCCACTCAAACAGGCACTCAAACAGGGGGAATTCGTGTAACACCTCTTCTAAGGGAAGCCATCTTCAGAACACCCTTAGACACTTCATCGTGTTCTGGTGAGTTTGTGGACTACGCCAGTTCCCGTAGGCTATTTTAGATGTTCCAAACTTCCAATCGAACACGAAGTGTCTAGTGGAATCAATTAAGTTAGTATTGTACTGAATGTTACCGCACGACCCTGCTGTGATAACGAAAAACGTGGTGCACGACCATAATGTACCCAAAACATATGGATGCAAGCAGATCTCGCATATCTCCCATTCGCCTTGGCCAGGCAGCTACCTCAGACGCTCGATTTTGAGCGCCTGGGGCAGGCAGCCCACGCCAGGACTCAAAGCAAACAAGTGTGGGACTTCGCAGTGCATAGATCTTGTTGAAGGTGAATTTATTAAATGAATGTAGCACAAAGGTTGTCGCATTACAAAGTCCTCCAACTTGTGTTAAAAAAGGTAAAAAGTGCACCTATACTTGCATGTTTTCTGGACTCAGAACTTGTTACAGCATCATTGTTCTATCTCGATAAACAGGCTCGCTTGAGGATGCAAACCTGCCTCCACCAGCGTCAGATTGTGCTTCTCCGGACCATATGGGACCCTTGGGAAATTCGAAAATAAACAGTACTTTTCTGCCTTCAAGCAATCCAAAGAATCGACGTAGTCATAGAGGGAAGTGACGGTGGAAGAACTGTGGAATCTCCGTTCCTTGCGCTCTCCAGTTGGAAATCTTATGAGAACCTGCAACATCATCAGCATTGCACCTAGTTAGTTCCAAAGAATTTGCACAAGTAACTCCAGTTAAAAGAAGACAAGTTGCATGCAGAGACCAACAAAAAAATCAGACAGTACATTTGTTCCAACTTGCGCTTTCTTTTCAAAACAAGAAGCAACTGGACATATGGAAGTTGGCATATCTCTTCATTAAAATAGGAAAATTTGCGATATAGCAGTGATACTAGGTGGGCATCAAATAGGAAAATGCTCCAAAACAAGTAAGGCATCGTTCTAAGCATATAGTCCTAGATTAAAAATTGGACAAAGGTTGTAAAAAGGTGGAATCAAAGGGTGCTGAACATACTCGAGTAACATCAGGTCCTTTCTCAGGTTCAGCTCCAAGGGCCATGGCCTTCTCTTGCCTCCTCCTAGCAAGAGCAGCTTCCTTTTCTGCTGCTTCTTGGGCTGCCCTCGCTAGAGCTTCTTCTTCTTCTTTACGCTTTCTCTCAGCCTCTGCAGCCTCTCTTTCTAGTCTTTGCTGTTCCTCCATCTTTTCACGCTCCCTGGCCTGGTAATGTCAAGGCAGATTCATCATTAAATTATTCCAACGTTAGCAGAATATAAGGATACACTACCCCAAGTTGGTGCCTTCATCAACGTATTATGGAGCAGCAGACTACTAACCAGCCGTAGGATCCTTTCATATATAGAGTATAGAGATGCCTAATCTTCTACTACAAAGTATCAGGTGATAGTAAAAGGATGGGCATTGCCCATATAGTTAAACATACCTGGTCAGCTTCAAGTGCAGCTCTGTAGGCAGCATCTTGTTCTTCACGTAAGCGTTGATTGTTCAGTCTCTCTTCAGCTTCAATCCTGGCAGCAACAAGTTGTGTAGCACATTCTTCAACAACTCGTTGAAGAATCGTTATCATCTCTTCAGGTGTTTTGGGACCTTCTACCTGTGGAATATGAAAACAAAAATCATTAGGGATACTGATCAACTCTAGATGGTAAGAGTATAAAATAATGACTGCATAATGTACATGCATGGTCAAACAGTGGAGGCCAATCATTAGTGACAGTTCAAGTAGCATAGACTAAAATAATACATCTCTAATGGTACTATCAGTAATTAGCTGAGCAAAATTTCAGTATTTCACTAAAGACTAGAAACTACAGATGTGTGCATAGTGAAAGCCAGTGATCTATTCAGTAGTTAGCTGCTTTAAATCAAATTAGTTGGGAAAAAAATCTAATATATTCATAGAAAAATCATGTCAATGTATTCAGTGATCTAAGATACATTATGGGTGGGAAATGGGAAACGAGCAGTTGGGCTTGTTAAGAACATTGTTTCCTTTTGTGGAACTGAACGGTTTGTGCATGGGGAATTGGTGGGTACAGCTCTGACCAAATTACTCCCGAAGTCCTTGTCGATTGTTTTTTGATAGAACGGTAATTTAGCGTGAAAACTACTGAAGAAATTCCCATCCAAAACCCATAGCTGCCAATCAGGTAAATGGAAGTGAAAAACTAAGCCACTTGCCCAAACCTCACCTCTCAGCTAGTGCATTTTTTGTTCCCATTGGCCATTGCATTGTGTGATCATAGCTAAACATGTCACATGTTTTAAAAAAAAAAGGTACTACAAAGGTTGCTTTAAACTAATGCATACCTAAGGAAATGGATAAAACATAAAGAGTACTCTCACAGAGAACAGAGCCAAAGATTTTATGGTTGCTAACCCAAATAGAAAAGGCAACATTTACCTTAAGGAAGTTAACATAAACACTCTTAAGCCATTGATTTAGTAATGATAGCACAGATACCCCCAAAATCAGTCATATTTCACTATCTTTCAAGAGGCCAAAACATTCTAATATCTTTCATTAAAAAGCACCAAGTACTTAAGCATAACAATGAACTAATATTGGTAATTAAGGCGGCCCTGTCCAAACTATATATAATATTTTCAGGACAGCATGACTAAAACTGATAAGCACTAAGGCCAGTCTCAATGGGAGTGTCATGGTAGTGTCATGAGCATTAAATTTGCTGACATGGCATGAGAGAGAAGAGAGAGAGTGTCATCGGATGAGAGATGAGTGTCATCACCATGACCCTCCACCGGCACGGTTCTTAAGAATTTCTTCTTGGTAACTGTGTGATGACACTCTCCACTGAGACTGGCCTAAGGCCATTCTCAGTGGTTCCTTTCATTTCACGTTTTCTAAGTGTGACACGTCAGCTTTCTAGTGCTGTTCTGTGAAATGAAAGTGCATCTCTCAGTGCATTATTTCATTTCACATTTTTATAGACCCAACAAGACATTAAATGGTTGCATAGGTGTACCAATAGGGATCCGTTTTTTTTTTTGCATATGAAAGGAAAAAAGTCTCAATGCACCTTTCATTCTCCTTTCATCAGCTTGGAAAGAGTGTCACCACCTTTTCATCCTAATGAAAGGCTTCTCTCATCTTTCATAATTAATATCATGCCATGTCATCATTTTTGCTGAGGTGTCATCTAATAAATGTCAAATGAAAGGCCCACTGAGAATGGCCTAACCATTGCTGATCTAACTCTAACCAATCTATTTTTTCCCGCACAAACTCCTAGAGTATCATTGATCTGCTAATCAAGACAATTCGGAACGGCAAACTTATGAAATATAGCAGATCAATCCAAGATGAGAGTTCAAATCTATTGCTCAGAAGACATAGGTGACAGCCCAACATCATACCTGCTGCAATAGCACGATTCTCTGGTTCGTAGATGCCATGACCACAGCACAAAAAGGGAATCTCGAAGCATTGAGGCTGTTACTCATCTTGAACCCTTCAGTTCTTCTGATACTACCACCCCACGCTACAAAGTTTTCATCTATGAAGGCCGCAACAGGCTCCGCGCAGAGGCAGCTGCCACAGAAGGCAGGGGCATCCGGGTGATCAGGCGAGTGGAGATACACGAACAGAAGCTTGTACTCAACGCTGCGCACGCTGCAAAGCATCGCCGAACCCCTCGGCGACGAAGCGTGGGCCACGACCGGCGCCGAATTCGCGTTGGAACTCCGCGATGAAGTCAGCTGCCTCGGCAGCGGACGGCGGCAGCTCAAGCAGCCGGTCGCCGCCACCTCCCTGAGCCGCGAGTCCGAGGATCGAGAGGGAGCGCGACAGCACGCCACCGGCGACCCAGGCGCCAAGGCGGACGGTGCCGGCGATGAGTCCGACCCCGCCCGAGACAACGTAGAACGGGAGAGTGACCAGCTTCCAGGCGATCCCCGGCTGCTGCTGCTGATTCTGCTGCTGATGTGGCGGGGGAGGGGGAATCGGCGGCCCCACAAACTCCGCGTCCGCCAGCGGGGCGGACTGGAACGGCTCGCGCGAGGAAGTGGAGGTTGACGGGGAGGGGGAGGACGGATTGGCGGTGATGGAGGATACGGCGACCTGCAGGTCCCAGTTGTGTGCGGCAAGGATCTCAGTGCAGAGGTCCGTGTCGGTGATGCCGGTGACGGCTTGGAAGTAGCTGACCTTATCGTCGACGGTCTCGGCCATGGCGGCCGGCAGCGGGCGGCGGCGGAGGACGGAGCTAGGGTTTGGGGATTGGGGAAGACGGCGGTGATGGCTGTGGTTGTTAGGAGGAAAAGGCGAGAAGGCAAGATGCGGTTGCGGAGCGAGGAAGGAGACGGGTCAGTGGTGACGTCTTCTCCTCTTCGTCTCGAGGTGGAGTCGATGGAGCGACTTACCGATTTTTTTATTATTATTAATTTGGTGACGGTTATGGATAACGAGCAGCGAAAAATTTTGAACGATTAAGAGCAATTTATCAAAAACATAAACTAGCATATGTACATAAATACATGCCGGCCGTTTCATAATAGTATGTTTTTCTTTTCGGATACGTCGTTTCTAAATAAGTTTTTTTTCTTTTCGGACCCGTCGTTTCTTAATATGTTTGATTTTCTTTCGGATCCGTTGTTCCTTAATATGGTTATGGCTCTAAACCACACTACTATTGGACTCCTAATCCCATTGCACGACGGAATCGATTTGCGTAGGGAGAGGATGATTCTTTGGACCTGATGTCCTGCCGATATTTGGCCACAGCGGCGCCTGAAGCAATCAGCATCGCGCACGGCCAGCGCAGGCCACGTAGATGCTGCGTGTTTGCAATGGACTCTTCGAGATTGTTCGTCGGAGATAAACAAACGTGAACATAATCTAACCCTGGAAATTTAAAAGCTACAGGCAAATTACTGAAAAAGTTGCGAATTCACTGAAAACACATCACACCACTAATAAAGCACTCAAGTACAAGATGGACTGGGCGGGGGAGAGTTTCATCTCCCTCCTCAAACTCTAAAAAAATAAATCACTCAAGAAAATTTGCCGTGCCAAGTAGCGTTTGCATATTTCATGTTGAAAACTAATAACGTACCAAAGTTTCGTACGAGGCAGATACAGCTCGACTTAAAAAAACGTGAAATATATTGGAACACAGAAATAGGACTAGTTAGCTCCCTTCACGCAAACAGAAGCATCGTAATCAGTCAGGTACCTTTTGTCAAGATTACTCATAATGGTATACAGTACATTGCTTCTTTAGCAAAACGGGATTTATACACAAAACAACTGCATTAGAAGGGCAAGATCGTCTTGTAGGATGCAGCTCCATAGTACATTCATATCCCTATAGCTCCTCGATAAGAACCTTGGATTGTGGGTTGTTCTTTCTACCAGCCGTTCGGCTCCCACTGCCCAATTCCTCGAGAGAAGCCTTGTGCACCTCAACAATGTGAGCTAAAGATGCCCAGGCCTCATTTGGCTGCTCATGGACCCAACATGTCATGAAGTATAGCTTCCTAGTTGCGGCACGAAGCCTTTGAGAGCTCTGCGCCTTCTCCACCTTGCCCACTTTGGCAGCTTTGAGCATACTCTCGCCAGCTTGAATGAGTCTACGGAAGTCACAGAGTGCACAGACAAGAGCGTTGTGTCCCAAGGACAGGAGGGTGACGATATCGTCCACTAGTCCAATGGCAAACCTGAAACCACCAGTGTGCCTATAAGCAGGGGAGCATGTCTCCTCTATGCAAGCCGTGAGTGCTTCAGGTACTGTTTCAGGTTTAGCATCCTCAGCCATGACTTTTGACATAGACATGGCAACACTGGAAGCACCAAAAGGATCAGAGGGCCAATCACCATTGTAGAGTAGAAGGGTGAAGCAGTAACTGTACAGAATATCAACCAAGTGGACAGCAAGCAGAGGAGATGGCTCCGCTTTTGTTAACTGTTTGAGCGATGGGAGAGGGAATTCTGGCCCTTCAGGGATTTCATTGATGCTAGGCTCTTGGTCAGTCATTGGATCTGGCACAGCGGTGTGTTCTGAGGTTACTTCTCTGATAAGCTGTCTTCCATCAGGGCTCAGGGAGATGAATCTAGACGATGGTTTTTTCCACCATGGTGTCCATGGCTCAATCATCTTGCTAAGTTCACCAGATGCCAGAGCTTGACGAAATCGTTTGATTTCATCATCAGAGAGGTCTTCAAGTTTTATCTCTTCCCCTGTATGGTCAAAAGAACAAAGAAATATCACACACGGTGGGCATAACATTATTTCCTAGTTCGATAGACCTTCAACTCTGAAACTGTAACGCCATAAACGAATGAGCATAATGAACAAAACATGGATAATGGTATGCTACATTGCTAAAACAAACTACAACAGAATCATGAAAAAGCAATGACCAGACGGAAGTATCAGCAAGAAGAATATGATTGGTCACCATTTCCCAGCATTTTGGAGCTTAACTAATTACTCTATCTTTTATAGGAGGCTAGGCCACGAGGAGGCAAGCCAAACAAACTGGAGCACTGAACATAATTCTCACATGAAAAATTAGTCGGAAACCTACTTTTGGGTGCTCTTCCCAGATAGCTATTTATCTACATTTAGTTCCCTCTTTTTTTATAGTACTAGGTGGGTATTGTTGAATTTACAACTAAGTATTAATATGATGGCTAGATCCAATGAACCTATCAGAACTGTGATGGCTAAGAATGAATCAAGCTTAAAGAACACATTGCAATGAACCTAGGATAGTATAGTATTACCAAAATTTACTGTATTTTGCCACATAGAACAGTAAGAGAAGTAAAAATAACATACCAGACATAACTTTTTGGATAAGCTCATCTGACAGCATTGAATCTGCATAACATCAAAAGTTAGGCGTCAAAATAAAATCTTTATCAATTTAACGTGTATACATGGCTGCCAAAGAATCAAAAAGATACGATAGGATTTATCAACAATTATTCAAAGGATGCATACAAAAAATATTCAGAAGACAAGTCGTAGTTACTCCCATGACCCATCAATTTTCTTTTGACAACATTTGGCTGTTTAGAAAAAAAGAACATGACTGTAGTGCAAATTCTTTGTCCTAAGCATCATAAACAGAAACGTGGAGGTGGTATATCATTAGGCATTAGCTAAAGCCAAGTAAATTAGGCATACCAAAGCATGATTGTAGCATCATGTGATAGAAAAACTGTACCATATTTTGATTACTTCAGTACTCTCATTTACTGCCCATATGTATTTTCTTGAGAACAAAAATATAGATTCACTTGGGACTTGGGAAAAGAAAACTTATGAACATACTCCTCCATTCTGATTTTCTTGTCGTTAGGAAAAGCCAGCTAGTGCAAATTTAAACTAGCTGCCTCATCCTTACAACAAGAAAAACGCCAACGGATGGAAGAGTAGGTGATGACACAAAAAATCAATTGAGCAACTTCTAACAATGAAGCAACGACAATAACCACCTTTTATATGTTTTAAGCATAAAAGTAGACAACTAAGGAGTAGCAAACAAACAAACAAAAACAAGTTCACAAGGCTTGGGAGATTTTTAACAGAGCTTCAATTTGGCAACATAAAAAATATGACTTCAAGATTGCTTTGTTATATCTAGGGTGGCACATTGAAGCAACACTTGACAACAGAAATGATTTCAGAAGAAAAGGCAAGATGCATTACGTGTAAAAAGGGACAACCTGTAAAATCTGCCATAGCAGTGACCAAAATAGAAATGAAAAAAAAAATGTACGCACTTAGGAAAAACAAACACTATAATATAGATATAGAATTAGCACATTGCACACAAAACTTACCATCTTCACCATCTGACTCCATCTCTTCTTCCAAGTGAAGCCGTTTGAGGATATCCAGCATCTGCTTCTTTGATTCATCTTCAGGTTGCATCTGCTTAAGCTCATCCATAACATTCTCACGCATGAAAGTTTCGGTGCATTGAACACTATGCCCCTGCCAAAGAAGAATCAAGCATACTATTAGAAGCAATACCAAGCAAAAAGGGACTTCGGTAATCAGTAGATACTGAATGTGAACTCCATGCAATCTTCTTTGCCATCTGCATGCTTAGAAAAGACGCACACAATAGCAACTTAATATGAACACAAAAGGATGTCTCAGTCTTGAAGATTTAGCAGAATAGTCCATTATAACACCACACACAGAGTTTGCACGACGTGTGTTTGCAGGTGAATAAACAAGTATTTTCTAACAAAAGCAAGATCAAAATGTCTTAAGCAGGTATATTGATCTTTTCAGGCCTCCAGAAAGAGGTTAAATAAATGTCAGCTTCGATGAACTCTAACAACTATAACTCACTGTCACCTGAAATGTTTAAGCAAATCAATGTGTTCTTACCTCGATACCAAATGAAGGTATTTATCAAAATTATATATGAGTTATTAACAAAATAGAGGAGCATGGAATCTATGAAGTGTATACTTCAAGTCGCTCAATTATTTGGCCCCCTTCAATCTAATATTGATTTGATCCAGCAAAGCAATCAGTAACGCAACATTGTATCATGGAACTGTGTCAACCAACAAAACTAGGAAATCTTCAATATCCTAGTAAGCATAGAGATGCACTATGTCACTGTTGTCATACTGACCCTTGGTTAGTGGAGCACCGAATAAGCACACAAAAGCTAAACGATTCCACCTGTTTAGTGTAATTTGCAGGAAACCGTAGTAAAAAATTTATAGAAGGTTACATGATTAAACACGGGAATCAGAGCCTGCTTTTTTTTCCAAAAGCTTACAAAGTGCAAACTCACTCCAGCAATTCGACAAACACCTGTGGGCACTGGCACAAAACGACCCGAAATTCAAAGCAACATGAGTGCCCTGAACGCGACTGAACAATCTCCAAGACACAAGAAACGCGAAAAAGAACATCACACAAGAGCCAGGCCTCACCTTGTAGCACGGGAGAGAGCAGTAGCGGGTGTTACAGCGGGGGCAGGTATACTGCGCGAACTGCTTCTGGCACCTGCGAATACGCGGCCCACTACGGTGTGAGTCTCCGCATCAGAAGAAGAGGGTAACCAATGCAATAGGAGAGGGTCTGAGATTTACACGCGGCAGATGACTCTGGTCTCGGCGAAGGAGGAGGACGACGACGACGACGCGGAGGAGGCCGAGGCGGCCTCTTGCTCGGAGATCAGGACGTCCCTCTCCATCGTGGCAGCGCGGTGGGGTGTCTGCTCGTACAGTGCGCTTTCCACTCCTTCTCGGCAGCGCTAGTCGCCCCGTGTGGCTTCTTCCCAGCGTGCGGCGCCGGCGCGGGTTACCGAGCTTTCTCGACGCTGGAGGAAGCCAGGAAGGCACGCTAGCGAGCTCGGTGGAAGGAGAAGGAAGTGGGCTAACTGGGTTTTAGTTTCCAGAATGGTCAGCCCAGTATGCTTTTCGCGAGCAGAGGAAAGTGGCTAAATTGGCTGGACAGCTAGTTTGTAAGTGATTCATTTTCATTTCTGTTTTCTTTTCCTCTACATTTCGAAAAATACTACAGGTCCAATTAATTCGTTCAATTTATATACAACTAAGATATAAGTAATATTCTTGTGCTATCATATTTATATAACTGAATGCTGGTTAGATAAATTGGGTTTGACCTATAATACTATTCTTGAATTTTCCTCGGTGTGAATTTAAAATGGTTTATTCAAAAACTTATTTAACTTTTTATAAAGCAGACAACAAATGACCGACCCCACCGAAATTGGCCACTGTTGTTACTGGGTCGGAAAGCATGACTTGGGCAGTCGTCCCGACCCCCGTCGCGGCACCCATCTTATAAGTTCTTAACGGCGAACGTGTGCAAGTGAAGGACAGGAGCGTCGCAGAAGCAGGCGTGTGTCGTACTGCGTACTGTTCCACGCACCGCACATCCTGGTCGAACCACCACTCGCCGTGCAACGGCGAACAGCCCGTAAACTGCCCCGGACCACAGTGATGTGTGCGGTGCCGGTGCGTAAACAAGAAAGCTTTCAAGGCGTATCTGTCTCACAACAGTGCTTCTCTAGAAGCGTGTGTTGACAAGCTTTGCTTAACGAGGTTGTAATGAGAGCAGTGCATGTTTATATTTCCACAGGTTCCACCCCGTGTCTCCCCGCTCTTCCGGCAGAAACAGAAAATAAATAACGCTTCTGGGATTCTTTTTTTTTTTTGGCGACGTGCCGCTCCTGGGATTCATGTGCAGGCATTTCCAGCCTGTTAATGTTTGTAGTGCTGCTGTATATCGAATCTGCTTGACTTTGGACTTGGAGCGTGTTCGATCTTCAGAGTGACGGTGCACTTCGGTTTAAAAGAGAAGATCTTCAGAGCGACGGTGCGGTGCGCAGGTGGGGCCACCGATCCTGGACGAAAAGACGGGCCACCCGACCCCACCCCAGGAGAGGAAGGAAGCGCGCGGCCAGCTGGCCAGGACTGGTGAGTCGGTGATACGAGATCTCTCGCTCGTCACCGTCTCCCGCCGCATCAGAGCCAGTGACACAGCGGAACCGGGCTGGGATATGCCTGAAGCGGCGGCAGAGGCGGGGCGACAGCAGCAGCCGACGGCGTCCGAGCGGCGGCGCATGTACCGCGACCTGGCGCTGTCGCTGCGGTGCGGCCTCCGCGACGCGGCCGCGGGCTTCTCGTTCCTACGCCTGCGCGGCCTCCGCGCGCTCCTCCGCGCCCTCCGCTCCGCCGACGCGCGCATCTTCCGCGACTCGCAGGCCATCCGTGACCTCCAAGGTTAATTTACATCAGCACGCGTCTGTGTTTGTTTTGTTCTCGTCGATCCACTCTCCCCTCCACTTTACCATATCACGCACGGGAATGGAGTTCAAAAAAAAAAAGAAAAAATCACGGGAATGGAATGTGCGGGGTGCAGTGGTGCCGGTGCTGTTCGAGCACAGCCTGCGCAAGGCGAACGACGACGCGGTGGTGACGGTGGGCCAGGTGCTGGGCATCGAGCCCGCCAGGCTCCGGAGCCCCGCCACGGACTCCGAGCTCGCGCTCGCGCTCAGGGTGATCGAGGGCTGCTGCCTCCTCTGCTCCGACTGCGCCGCCGCCGCGCACCGGTACAATGCCGTGAAGGTACGGCCCTTGCAACGGTGCATTTTTCGTTTATTACTAGCTTCCATGGCTGTTTCTCTGAGACACGGCGCTGTTCGTCTGGTGTGCCATTACTATTAGTTGGGACATTCTCATCGCGTAGGTGAGTACTAGTACGAAAGCCAACAGTAGAGCAAGCACGGAGCTTCTGTTTTGGGGTTAGGTTCAATTATTATGGTACTCCCGTCCCGGCATTTTTTCCTCAGACCTTGAGTGAACGATAGGACAGTCCTGAAATGTTGGGCCACAGGCATCGTGGTCCTCAGAGCTTGGAGGCGTTCAGTTAGGGGCTGTTTGTGGCATATGCAGAAAATATCATATTCTTTGCAGTAACATTAGAAGTGGCTTTTGGATTCTTTCAAAACCGCGAAGCTCTTCTTGTTATGTTCATCTCCATTCTTATTGTAACTTACTCAGGTAATTCTGAATATACTGATGACTCGGGGTATCCTTGAACAAAAAGCATGCTTGGACACCCTTTTAGCATTGCTGGTGGGTTGTTCAGAGAACTTGACGGTATGTCCTCCTGCCTATGAAACACGCACCCCATCCATATTCAGAGAACAAAACAAAACACACACACACACAAAACCAGGACACTCTTGCTGCAGTTTGTGTGCTGAATTCTTTCCTGCCTAGAGTTCTTTGATCTCTCATTGGGTCTCTCTGTAGGACTTCAAAGAACAAGAGGGGCTAAATAAAATTGCTTGCATTGTAAAGTACACAAATAACGATGACCATATAAGGTCTGTCCATATTCTCAAAGTCCTGATCACACACACCATTGGGACTACTTTATTGTCACTATAAAGTAGTAGTCACTGAATTTCATTTTCCTTTTAGGCTAAAATGTGCAGAGTTTCTACTTCTTTATCCTGGAAGCACAAGAGATGGTTGCGGTGCAGCCTCAAAGTCTGATGTGCAAGATGATCTCAGACAACTCTTTGGAGAGAGATGCTCAACCTTTATCTGCTCGAGTAACCTTTTCAATTCAACTCTGGATCCGCATGTGAGGCAATCTGACCTAAGCTTTCTTGCAGAGCATGTGTTGGATTGCATGAAACCATATTGAAGAGAAGCATGATATGCTAGTCCTCTACACACATGCAGTAATTCAGTGACTTAGTGTAATGGCGTCCGGATACTCCATAAGTTTAACTATGTTTCCTATTAATCTCGGCAATTCAACAGTGTGTTTGGCAACATCATTTCCTTTTGATAGGATGTGATATCACCTCCATTGGGAACTCATCTAAGGTAAAACTATTGTACAGATTACGAACTGAAAGGGGAAAAAAATATTTATCAGCAAATTTATACTGTTGATTCCTCCTCTTTTTTTCTGTAATGTTGTAATAACCTTTTATATATTCATCAGGGTACGTCTCTTTTGTTTCCTAAAAAAAACAATTATACTGCTTGTGTGCAAAATGTACATTCTAGGTTATTTTATTGTTTTGTTTTCATACAAAGTTATTTGGCGTGACTAGCTTTGGATTATAAGTAGTTTCGTGACTAAGGTTGCCCAAGCCTCACCGGATTCATCGGCGCCTAAGGAGCAAGGAATAGTGGAACACCAAGAGAAATCGGGGAGAAATTTATTCTACCACCCAGGTCCCAGGGTGCAGAACGATCGCAGTTTGAAATCTGGGCCGAGCATGCACATACGCCGACACGCTGCTGGGCTGGCTAGGCCCAATCGGCACTTGGTGCCGAAAGAAGAGCCCAGCCCAACGCAGGAAGCACGATCGATATGTTGCTGCTGTAGATTGTTAGCGGTCGGCAGCGGCGGCGAGGAGACCTGGAATTCCATGGGTTCTAGAACTAGGTAGGGTTGGCTTTTGGAGTGTTGTCCAATGGGACGTGTGTGTAAGGATGGCAACGGATACAAATTCGTCGGATTTTATTCGCCTATATCCATATCCATCAGAACTAAATTATACCCATATTCATATCCATATTCATGACGGATTCAAGTTTCACCCCACACTCATACCCGTTAGGTAATCGGGTATCCATCGGGTTTTTTATGCTCATGATATTTCAAATAAACTCTTGATACTTCGATAAATTTTAGCAATTTAATGAAAACTTTAATCATGCACCTTAGACCCTGGGTGTTAATCATTCGGCTGATTATAGGCCTTAGAGACTCGAGTCGATGTAAGATAATTGGAAAACTGGTATGATCAACCAGAATTTTGGTTCTTAGTGAAATTTCACTAAGCGGATTATGTGTTCGAGCTGATTTAGGCGGTCTGTTATGTACTCGGTGTAAATCTACGGAAGATATGAATTCTGACCGGTATGATCGATCCGAAAATATGTTCTTAGCGGAATTTGCTTGAGAGAAATGTGATTTGATGAAATATAATAAAGCAAAGTCTCTTAAGAAAGACTCTTACATTATTTGTGATGCTCAAATGATACAAGAGTCGGGGCTATACCTAATTAGGTGCACCCGACCGGTACACCACGTTCAAGAGCGGTCCGTAGAGATCGCAGGAGGTGGAAAATCAAGAAAATTGAAAGGAGCGGTCTATAGAGGATGAAGAAAATAATAAATAATCAAGTAGTGGACTCTTGCATTATTTAAAAGGAGTTCAAATGATCCAAGAGTCGGGGCTATACCCAATTGGGTGCACCCGACCGACGCAATAGAAGGAAAATACTTTTGTTTTTCAACACCTAATTAGGTGGTATGGAGGATAAAATACCATTTTTTTAGCTTTTTGAAGCCGTCTTGAAGAAAGAAAAAGTATTGCGAGAAGATTGGAGTTCTTTTTAATGTAACATTGAAATCGGACCAACATGCGAAGACCGGTCGGTCTTATTCAAGGTCAAATAAAAAATTACTCGGGGTCTGCTGTCGTAGACTTACCTTACGGGTATACATTGATCGGAAGAATGATTTATTAAGGACATGGTGGCGTATTGAAGACATATGATCGATCGGAAGGGCCCACGGGGTGGTGTCCGACCGGTATGGAATAACGAAGGTTCCATACACCGGTATCAAAACAGAGGCGGACAACAAGACTCGGATTAATCCTCAAGTAAAGTACAAGATCGACCGAGTAGGACTCGAATTGATAAGGAAGCTTCGAGATAGAGTTTCTATGTATGTAGATATTGTATCCGACTAGGATTCTACATGTAACCTTGCCTCCCCGAACATATAAGGCGGGGACAGGGGACTCCTAGAAAGACAAGTTCTTATAAGTTAGGACAAGTTCCTAGACTACGAACAATTTGCAATTAGCAATCTGCTAAGAGCAATACATAACACATAGGACGTAGGATATTTTTCTCCATTGAGAGGCATTAATCTGTCTAAAATCTCATGTTCTTGTGTGTTTCGTGTGTTGCACCATCAAATTCCACGCTCGTGAGGGACCGGGTAGTACTAGTGCCGAGTTCAATACTCGATAAGTTTGATTGTCACAGTTCATCGGTATTGCCGGCACTCGGTTTCTCGACAATAGGTAAGTCCATCAAGAGCTCACGTAGCCAATCGACCTCAACCGTGGCTGTATCTAGCGCGGTAAACTCTGCTTCCATGGTAGACCTCGTTAAGATAGTCTGTTTACATGATATCCATGAAACAGCAGCACCACCAAGAGTGAAAACATATCCACTCGTGGCATACAACTCATTATCATCGGATATCCAATTGGAGTCACTATATCCCTCTAGTACTCGCAGGAAACCCGGAATAATGGATTCCATAACCCGAAGTACCTACTAGGTAGTACATTACTCGCTCAAGGACATGCCAATGATCATCTCCCGGATTAGAAGTAAACCAACTCAATTTGCTCACAGCAAAAGAGATGTCGAGCCTAGTAACACTAGCCAAGTACATAAGCGATCCAATGATCCGAGAATATCTCAATTGGTCTCTACCAATTCTCTTATTCTTCCGAAGGATCAAGCTGGGATCATAAGGAGTTGGAGAAGGTTTGTTGTCCTTGTAGTCGAAGCGACTCAAGCATCTTTTCCACATAATGAGATTGCATTAAAGTAATCTCATTCTCTCCTTTGATTAACTTAATATTTAAAATAACATCAGCCTCACCCAAATCCGTCATATCAAAATTTGGAACATAAAAGACTTGACCTTATTAATCACGTCAAGGTTTGTTCCAAAGATTAGTATGTCATCCACATACAAGCATAATATAACTCCCTCACCCCCACCATGGCGGTAGTTCACACATCTATCATCCTCATTGACTGAAAAGCCTCGCTGATATGAGTGTAGAGTCGAATTTCTCATACCACCGATTTCATCGACTTACACACCTTGTCATCTTGACCCTTTACTACAAAACCATCCGGTTGATCCATATAGATCTCTTCATCCAACTCTCCATTAAGGAAAGTTGTCTTAACGTCCATCCGATGAACGAGAAGACTAAGAGAGGCTCGTTAGAGCAAGTAGTACGCATATGGTGGTCAATCTCGCAACAGGTGAGTAAGTGTCAAAGAAATCTTCACCTTCTTTTCGGGTATAACCCTTAGCCACAAGCCGAGCCTTGTACTTGTCAATAGTACCATCAGGCCTAAGCTTCTTCTTGAACACCCACTTGCAACCCATGGGTTTGCACCCATATGGTCGATCAACCACCTCCCATATCCCATTAGAAAGAATAGAGTCCATCTCACTCTGTACAGCCTTCTTTCCAATCATCCGCATCGGGTGATGCATATGCCTCAAGCAATGGTTCCGGGAGTATCATCCACAAGATAGACAGTGAAATCATCACCAAAAGATTTTTCAATCCTTTGTCTCTTGCTCCGTCTAGGAGCTTCACTATATATATCCTCGTTAATTGATTCAAGTGTTTGTTCAGCATGATCGGAAAACATAGCAGGTTTAGAAGTAGTTTCAGCAATCACATCGGTAGATAATCTAGACATGATATGTGAATCTTTCATAGGAAATATGTTCTCAAAGAAAGTAACATCACGAGACTCCATTAAAGTATTAACATGAATATCGGGCACCTCTGATTTCACTACTAAAAATCTATAGGCAATGCTATTATGAGCATATCCAAGAAAAACACAATCCACGGTTTTAGGTTCCAACTTACGTTTCTTGTTTATTGGCATATTAACCTTGGCCAAACAACCCCAAGTACGTAAGTAAGACATCGATGATTTTCTCCCAATCCATTCCTCATATGGTGTTTTCTCCTTATTCTTTATGGGAACTCTATTTAGGACATGACATGATGTCAATATAGCCTCCCCCACCATGTCTTAGATAATCCCGCAGTGTCTAACATGTAGTTAACCAAGTCGATCAAAGTGCGATTCTTTCTTTCGGCAATCCTGTTTGATTGGGGCGAATAGGAAGGCGTCCTCCGATGAATCATATCGTGTTCCGCACAAAATAAGTTGAAATCATTAGAGAAATATTTACCACCGTGATCGGACCTAATTCTTTTGATCTTTTTCTCTAGTTGAGTTTCAACTTCAGCCTTGTAGATTTTAAAGTAGTTTAAAGCCTCATCTTTCGTTTTTAACAAATACACATAACAATATCTACACGCATCATCAATCAAAGTCATGAAATATCTTTTTCCACCTTCTATCAATATACCATTCATTTCGCAAAGATCTGAATATATAAGTTCTAGTGGTGTTAAGTGTCTCTCCTCGGCAGTCTTGTGAGGTTTTCGAGGTTGCTTACATTGCACACAAGTATGGCACTTAGAACCTTTGATAATGGAAAAATTCGGAATTAAATTCAAGCTGGAAAGTCGAGACATAGAACCAAAATTCAGATGACATAAACGTGAATGCCAAACATTGGCATCACTCTCATTAACACCATCACAAATATAGTTCACCGACTTATTGCAAAAATCTGAAAGGGAAAAGCGGAACAAGCCTCCGCACACATAGCCTTTACTAATAATTGTCCACTCTTAGACACGACAACTTTATTCGACTCGAGCACTACCTTAAAACCATCCCTACATAAAAGAGAGCCACTAACGAGATTCTTCTTGATACAAGGGACATGCTGCACGTTCTTCAATTGGACAATCTTTTTCGAAGTAAACTTCAGCTCGACCGTGCCAACACCATGAACAAAAGCATGTGACCCATCTCCCATCCGGACGAAAGAGTCCTTGGTGACCTGGTAAAAAGAAAACAGAAAAGCATCAGCACACACATGAACATTTGCACCAGTATCAAGCCACCAACTTGTAGATTGAAATACTGAAAATACAGACGGTAAATTATCGTACCTAGTAGTGTCGAGCACTGGTCACCATGTTCGCAGACTTCTGCCGAGGAGGCTTCCTCCCCTTCCGTTGTGGACACTTCGCCCAATACTCGGTGGAGCCGCAAACGAAGCATCCCTCGTTCTTTCTCTTTTTGAAGGTAGTGGTCCGCTTAGGCTTATTGTTCTTGTCCTTGCCCTTGCCACCATTGCCATGAGACGATTGTGGTTGGTGCACCATGTTGACATTGGTCCGACCCTCAACAGCTTTAGATCTCCTATCCTTAGCCCAAGCTTTCTCCTTAATATCAAGAGACACGATCAAATCTAAAACAGAAATGACGATCTTCTTGTGCTTGAGAGAAGTGGCGAAATCCCTCCATGAAGGAGGCAATTTGGCGATGATGCCCTCAGCCACAAACTTATCGGGTAAGATAATCTTAAGCATGTCGAGTTTCTTGACCAAACACCGTATTTCATGAGCCCGATCGACTACGGATTTGCCTTCGACCATCTTATAGTCATGGTACTTGCTCCATGATATACAACTCAGTGCCGACATCGGAACCAACATAGTCGGCGCAGAGAGCATCCCACAACTCTTTAGCGTCCGTGTGATGGATATACACATCTTGCGGATGATCCGCAAGGTTTCCAATCACAGCGCCCACAAATAGAGTGTTGGTCTCTTTGTATCGATTCTCCTCATCGGGAGTAAGGGTACCTTCTGGTTTGCCTTTGGATATCTCAAATAGTTTCATGGCATTAAGTCACGGAGTGACTTTCACTTGCCACCTCTTGAAGTGCACGCCGGTAAAACGTTTCGTCCTCGGTGCCTCCACAAATCTAGCCATAAAACTAAAGTGCCTATAATAAGGTTTTTGGATTGTTGGAAATATAAGCACTTTTAGTTTTAGTGTAATCTAGAAATAAATCATGAACATGATATATAAATTACTAAATAAATTAGACAAGTCTACGCAAGATCTAGACATATCTAATAAGCACGAGAAGATGAACACATCTATCATACTATCCATTACTCGTCAAGTAGAGATAGAACACGAAGGCTAGTATGGAAGACTTAGAGAGAACAGGAGGTGCGTACGTTTTCGGCTTGATGAAGTAGAGGAGTCGACGACGACGTTCAGCGAGCGTCACGACAAATACATCGACGTGCTTGGCTCACGCCGCGGGGAAGACGCGTCGTGGTGGAAGCGATCGAGCGATCGCGCAGAGCGCTTCCCAAAAATCTTATTCGCCCTCTCTCGGTGCAGGATCACGAAGGCGTTGGTTCCGGAGACCTGCTTTCTCGTTCGTCGGTGCACGCTAACGATCGGGATGGAGTAGTCTTGGCGGCGTAGCAGCAGAACGAGGCTAAACCCTAGGTAGGTGCGAGATATATTTTCTGCGGCGGCGCCCGTACGTTTATATAGGAGAGACCGTTAGGGTTAGGTGAACCTAAACCGAGTCGGTTTCCAAAACAGAAAACGTACTTGGACTCGCGAGTAAAAATAAAGTGAAGGAAGTCGCGCGCACGCAAGGCAAGGGCCCGGATTTTGACGGACCATTCACGCAGGTGATGCGCGCCCATCGCCCCACATCGCCCTGTCCGGCGAGGCGAGCGAGCAAGCGCGTGTGGTCTTCTTTCTCTTTTCTCACACTTGCAAGGAAGACAAGAGCATCCAAGTTTATAAGTTGGTCTTCCTTCACCTTCACTACTAATGTGATACTAAAGATTGCACTCCCACCGTCCCTATATGAGACTCGAGATTTTCTAGAAATTATAAAAATTATAATGGTCTTTGCCCAATAATTCTATCGAAGCTTCGGGGAAACTCCTGATTTGATGCGGTTGGGCGTGGTGCGATGCGGCCAGCTTGGTGGGCGCGGGCGCTCGGTCGGACTTTATGGCGTCAGCCACGTACGGAGAGAGGAAGAAGAAAAGTGCTCGGCTGGTTCGGTGTGAACCAAAAGAGTTGGTTCATGGGCTGCTACGATGCTGCTGGTTTCGGTCAAAGGAAAAAAATGAAAAGAGATGGGCTGCACGAATAGGACTCAAGGATTCAGCCCACTGTTCAAGCTACGAGCTCAATAGATTTCAGAATTTTTGAATTATAAACTAGATCAATTCCAATGGAATTTGAACCTAAAATAGATTGCCTCATTTCCCTGCCGGTATTTGGGCTTACCACCGGCACTTGCAAGACTCAAGGCGGCGGACCTACAGCCGATACTAGACAAGTTGGCGGACCGATTACCGGGGTGGAAGGCGGCGTTACTAGACAAATCGGGTCGACTCGTCCTGCTTAAAGCGGTACTCACGGCAATTCCACTACACCTGCTCATCGCTCCGGACGTTCCAAGGTGGTTCATTAAGGCAATTGACAAAATACAAAGAGCGTTCATCCGGACGGGTCGTCGGGATGCAAGGGGCGGGCAATGTACAATGGCACTGGGAACGGGTAACAAGACCAATCCAGCTCGGCGGATCGGGAATCCACAATCTGGAAACTTTAGGCTGGGCACTTCGTATGCGTTAGCTTTGGATACAGAAAACACAACCGAGAGAATCCGTTAGCGAGTATATCTATCGGTGTTCCGCCGGAGGTCGAACTCTCTTTGCCATATCGATCTCTACCACGATTGGGGACGGTGCCAATACTGCTTTCGGGAAGACAAATGGGTTCATGGCAAAAGCCTACCCGAGTTAATACCAGCCGTAATGCCTTTTGTCAAAAAACGTGGCTCGAGGAAAAGAACGGTGAAGCGAGGCCATGCAAAATAACTCGTGGACACAGGACATTGTGGGAGGTTTACCGGTGCTTGCGGTAGACCAAGTCCTTCAGCTCATCGACATCATCCAAGGCACGGTCCTTGCGGAACAGCCAGACAGGCATGTGTGGACTCCGGCGGCCTCGGGTACTTTCTCCCCAAAGTCAGCATACAACCGTTACTTCATAGGGGGTATAAAATATGAGCCGTTTCGCCGGCTATGAAAAACATGGTCTCCACTCAAAATCAAGTTGTTCCTCCGGCTTGCGATGGGAAACCGATGCTCGGACCGCCGACCGCCTGGCTAAGCGAGGGCTGCCGCACCCAAACTGCTGTGTGTTATGTGATCAAGAACCTGAAACTATCAACCACATACTCACAGGATGCAGCTTTACCGGGATTTTTGGTACCATGCGCTACGTGCTGTTGATCTTCAACAGTTGGCGCCGGCACTCGATGAAAACAACTTCACCGACCGGTGGAGGCGTGCACAGCGGCGTGCAGGAAACCGGACACGCAGAGGTTTGAACTCTTTCATCCAACTAGCTGCATGGCACCTGTGGAAACATAGGAATGCTTGCGTCTTTGAGGCAAGGCGACCTAACCGGGAGGGGCTCCTAAATGAAGTGCGGGAAGAGGCAAGCCTGCGGGTCACAGCGAGAGCTAAAGATTTAGGGCGCTTGGTGTCTTGGTGACTTGGTGGCGTCGTGTTTTGGTTGTATGTGTTACTAACAGGCGCACGGTTGTGTTGTGTTCCTTGAGGCCCTAAGGGCTTGTACTTTGGTTCGGTTATCTTTCTTCTTAATATAATGACGCGCAGTTCTCCTGCGTGTTCGAGAAAAAAATACTTCTCTCTCCATAGGTCTCGATCCAATTTTCTGTATGGAGAAGATAGCTTGGGTAACAGCACGTGAATCGGGATTAGTGCAGTATTTTATCACAAGATTTCAATTTCAACAAAATTCATCTACTTGTCTGAATTTAAATTTCTCGGGCTGTTACATAGAACCTCCAATTTTTATAGAGTTCGGACAAGTATCAATGAACGCTCTTCCGGTAGGCACCCCGTCGGATTGCCTTGCACGACTAATAAGACCCTTCAAATGCAACGTGCATTGCCCAAAATCAATTTGAAACAATCGCATCAACCACTCCTTTACTCCCCTAATTGTTCTCTCATTTGGTCTTGATATTCCCCGAATACGGACGGAAACCCAAAAAGGTCTACCCCTTGTGGACCTTCAACAATATCTCCTTCACCATAAAAAATCTGAAACACTAATTTCTCCGACATACCTATCATCATCATAATTATTTTATTACATAAAATAATTGCATACATTTAAATATTTTTATAATAAACATACTAAGTAGATTGTTAATATTTGAATTATAAAAATCGACCATGAAAATAATTACGCTATAATACACTACCGTAACAAACTTAATTTATTTTAATAAACTAGATCCACCGTAATAAACTAGATCTATCATAGAAAACTAGATCTATCGTAACAAACTAAATCTATCTGTAACAAACTAAATCTATTTTAATAAACTAGATCTACGGTAACAAACTAAATCTGTTTTAATAAACTAGATCTAGTACTAGACTACTATACGATTTTAATTAAATACTATAACTAATATTCTATTTACTCTATTCTATAAAAGGCAATATATAATATTTTTTACATACAAAAATTTGTAAAACAACATAAAAAATTTACCTAAGCTTTCTTCTCCTCCTCTTCTTCTCCCTCCCCCTCCCTCCCCCTTCTCTTCTCCTCCCTTTCCTCTTCTTCTCTTCTCCCCTCCCCTCCTTCTCCCTTCTCTTCTCTTCTCCCCCTCCCTCCCTCCCTTGTGTTTTATTTTAGAATTATTTTGAAATTTTCACCGGTTCAAGACCTTAAATAGGGGAGGGGCAAGCGGACGAGCGGCGCGCCGGCGTTGGACATGGGAAAAATTCGCCTGTCCAACGGCTGATTTTTCTCCTTGTTGCCCTCCCAGCGGGCGACGGGGCCACACGTGGCACGCGCTAGGAGGCCGCACCCTTGTCCCTCGCCGGTCGGGTGATTTTTTTTAAACGTCGCCCGTCGGTCGGGCTCGCGCGCCGGCCATGTGGCTGATTCTCAGTCGTCCAGTGGGCGATTTTTTGTTAATCGTCTGTTGAAAGGACGATTGGGGTGCTAGTTTTACAAATTTTTTTACCTGGCTGTTAGTAATATTAAATGATTTTAAAAATCTGTTATTAATAAAAAAATTCGTAGAGGCGTCGGATGCAGTGGACGGCTGTGAGGGCTGCGGACGCCCATCATGTCCGAGTCCGCCGCCGCCGCCGCGCACACAGCTACGAAAGAAGAGAGAGCTCAGACAATTTGAGATTCGAGACGGTGCAGACGTGACCCCCTCTCGCGCTCGCATCTTCCTCTCCTCCGGCGGCCAAACGCCACCACCTTGCACTACATCTCTCCTCTTCGTCTCGGCCTCTCTTCTCTTTCATGGCATCCGGTGCGGCTCGCTGGTGGTCATTTGCCCTTGCGCGACGAGTTCTTCAACACCATGCAGCGCCCGGTCCACCTGTTCGTCATGTTTCCCGGTGCATTTTCGTGTTCTGAAGCTAAAATTTGCCCCTTTAGTTTGTTGTGGTTCTGGATCAAGTTTGGGATTCCTTTTATTCACTGTTCTTACGAATATCTTTTTTCAATGCAAATGGGGAAAATCTTTTTATCACATATGACTCACGAAGCAGAGAAAAACAAGCCAGAAGAATAGAAATCGATTTGGGCTTAGATATGAGATATTATGATTTGAATCTTTACTGATCATACCATCTTATTTGTATGGTGTTGGATGCTGAGATTGATTTCTTATTCTCTTTTCTTATAGATTGACTCATGGATGGCGAAACGTGGCGAGCAGCACTAGAGTAAAAGGCAAAGAGCTGGTGAAACAGGACAGAAGCCTTAACCCTTCTGCCAACGAGTTTCTGATTTCCTGGGCACTATGGAGATGATTGATGACCGTCATGCCCATGGTGCAGAAGGTAAGATGAAGGCAAGCGTGAATGCCAGTTCTGGTGATAAGGATGCTTGTAGGACAAGCTTGGAGGTCATAGATAGCAAACGTGATACATCGGGGAAAATCGCAGGCATAACTGATTGTGAACTGATCAATGATGTCAATGCTTCAGTGATCCCTTATCTACCAATCGATGATGTTGCCCCAATGGATATACTTCCAAATAGTAGTCACTGTGATGGTTCAATATATAAGGGCACAAATAGTTGGAAAAGAATGTACCATATTGCAGACCGTAATGAGAGTAAGTGTTAAATATCTCTCTTTTCAATACTTTTGTTCGCTGTTAGGGGCATGTTTCAAACTTTAGGGTCACAAGTGACATCTCTCAAATCTCGAGGATAATTTGATTAACTGTTTTTACCTATGCTGTATGATGTCCGTGTAGTACTGTAGTTCCATAGATAAAAAATGAAATCTCTAGTCAGGCTTCACATTGTTAGATGTCTAACCATTTTTCCCATGACCACCCCTTTCCCATGAATCACTGTTTCTTGGCCATCATTGTTTCTTCTTCGCATTGTTTAGGAAGTCATGGCATACTTTTGGGGAGTAAAAGTGCTTTCACTCAGGTGAAAGTGTTACTGCTCACTTTTTTTTTCTTAAAATAATTGATATTGTGTTTGGGGAAGCCCACTCCCTAGCTCCTATGCACCGTCACGAAGCCAATACACGAAATGAATAGCCTATGAAACATAAGCTGGGCCGTAAGGTGAGAAAACAGACACGAAATCCCCAAGAGGGGCACCCCGGACTCGTACCGCCGGGACCTGTATGTTTGTTGGGGTAGGTCCTAGAGTTTGACACCCGGGACTTGTAACGGAACAAATTAGATTACCCGTGTACCCTTAGATGTAGTTAGTAAAGTAGGGACAAGATTGTAACTTCGCTAGCTAGGGTAGGTAGGTGTGAGGCTACAAATACCTGCCTATCACTCCCACCAAGGGTCATTCAATCACATCTAAGGGTTCCATCAAAAAAAAAATCACATCTAAGGGTACACGGGTACCAATTGGAACCAGCTAATAAAGATAAAAAAAATGGCAATAAAGGATTACAATTTTTTTACTGTCATTTTTCTCCTTTCCTTTGGGTTATCCTAGATGGAGAATTCCTAGAAAAATGGTAGCTTTCACTTGATGAGAAGGAAAATTTCCAACATCACCATGAAATCCTCAAGCATCATTATTAGTTTATTATTGCATTAAATTCTAATACCAATTATACTGAAATTATATATATATTTTAATTGAAGCTCGGTTGGAAGCAATGCTGTTATCAAATCCCACAGATTGCTACATCGACAATGGAATTTGCAGGTCACATACAGCTCGTCACATGTTGCAAATTTTTTCATTGAAGTTGTTTAAAATTCCTATGGATAGCGGCTCAATAGAGTTGTATGGATACATAGCTGCACGTGATAATCTAGATCCATTGCTTAATTATATTGTCAACTTTAGCAGGGATCACCCCATCAGCATTGAGCAGGTACACAACCATACTGTTCTGCAACTATTCAAATTCCATTAGTTATTTCACAATATATATGGTCAATCTAATCACATGAAAAGACCAGATGAGATTGGATCATACATACTCTTGTTGACATATTTGAGCCACCTCCAACTGTTTCATATCATTAAATTTGGGATAGAGTGTTATGACATTAAATTTGTTCTTGAAATATTTTGTAGATGTGAACTCTGTTCAGACTCTTTATTTTCCTGATAACTGTAAACAGGATAAGTTTACAGTTATGCCATAGATATTTTGTGTCGATCTCATGTATCATTTGGGCTATAGCTGCAAAACAATGCTGCACAGTAATATGTCCAAAACGTAGCAAACTAATTCTTGGCATTGTATAAGCAACTACTAACCAAATTTGTATGAAATGGTTATTTATAAAAGCTACTTCATAAACCTATCCAAATAAAATCAGGTTGTGTCCTTGTGGTCTCTTGATTGTTTACCACTCAATTATTTTGTTCATAGGCATAAGATCGGTGGATTGAGGTGGGAAGTTTGGTTGGATTGATGCAAAATTTCCATATCTGAAAACATTATGCACTTTGTAATCATTCAGTTTGATACATGTCAATTGTTTTGGTCATTGTTATATTGTCACAGGAGACTAAAATATTTAGTTTATCATTTTTTTCTTTTGTCGATGTGCTATAAAAAGCTAATAAACTGGTAATTTGTAGGGTTCTCTTCTTAACATCACTGGCCCCAAGCGAGGAATTGAGTTGGTGGACACTATTCTAATTGAATATGACATGAAAATCAAGATAGGGGATCAAGAAAAAGATGATGTTCAGCTGATCGATGGTGTATCAGTTATCGACGACATGGACACATGGCATCGTAGACCATTCACATGTCGCATCCATGGTGGTTGTGGCGCAATTGACATAACTGCAGCTCGTCTTAACGATGCAGTTGAGGCCACAGTAGAAATTCTCGTATCTGAAGTGCGAGGCAGTTTCAATATGTGTGTCGACTGCTTCAGTAGTGAGTTATACGAAGAAATCCGTCTGTTTGATGGTTCCATTGAGGAGACATGTGGCTTAAAGAGGTCTGTGGTTGCTGTAGTGTTGGGTGATCAGATGGATCTGAAGTTCAAAGTCGGCACAGACTCGTCCATTCCTGCTGAACATTGTTGTTCCTTCAGGTCGATCAAGCATGGACATGATACTCAAGAGATAAAGACTGGTTTAGGATTAATCTCAGTGAATGTGATTTGGTCGACTTTGCCTCGAGGGCTCAAGGGTTATATATAGCTTTTCTGCATAGAGTTTATCTGGATAATCTTTTGTTGCAAGGAAGATTGCCTAAGCTAGCTTGAACTGTAACAAATATGGTGTGCAATAAGTAGCCAAGAAACAAGTTAGGCAATCTGGCGCTATTGTCTTGTGGCAGCAACCTAACAGTTTTATTGCGTAAAAAATAGGTGTGGTAGCTTTGGGTTGTGATCCCACACAGTAGGCACATCGTAATGCATGCTGTTTCGACTATTTGATTTATATCTTTTGCTTTGCTTATATTATTTTTTTCGTTACTGATGTGTAGTAATGCACAATTAGCAGAAAATGAAGTGTGCTTTAGCTTGGAAATCAATTGTATGTATAAAACATTTTGTACTTGGTTATGATGGAATCGTACATTTAAGATTTGCCTATCATGTTGGGAGTAAAACAAGAGTATCAGCAGCATCCACTCGATGGAACTGAAGTGAAAAATACTCCCTGGTCATGGTGCAACAAAAGGAAAAAAGAAAAGAAAAGAAAGATTTGCGCCATTTTTTGCCATAGCAAAACACCAATCAATCTCAAGCATACATAAAATAGAACACAATCGTAACGACTTGAAATCTTCTTTGAATCTTTGTACTAATTCACATTGAGAGTAACTTTGCCTCGAATAATCTTGTAGCACCCAAAGTTTGATTTCAATCCACGTTTGGAGAGAATAAAAACACGTTTGAGTCCTTTAGCTTTATAAAACAAGAACTATTTTGTGGACTTGTAACACAAATTACAACTATTTTGTGCACTTGTAACGAGCAAAGTGAATGAGGCTTTAAAAAATAAATGAGTCCTCCCAATTTTGACAAGTCCTACTGATGGAGATGTTACTGATTCCCGTTCAATGTATTAACTCCGTCTTGTTAAGTTCAAATACAGTATATCGGTGTGTACTGAGAATGGGGATATGTCGATTGTACTGGGAATGGGGATTCCCTAACCGTCTGTGGGTCGCCTCCCTAGAGCACCAGCCCACCTAGACGAGCCCCACGGCCAGCGCCGCGTAAGGCTCACTCAGGGAGGCACCATTCGTAACCGGAACGGGATACATGGCACTCGGGGGTGCACGGCCCCGACGCGAGTGGGTGGGAGTGGCCTTACTGCTGCTTTTCTTTTTGTGATTTACTGTACCTATTTACTACTTTCATAATTGTATAAAAGTCATGACTAATTTATTGATGGCCGTATCCTGGTTTTTAGGTTACACTATTATTCTCTCTTTTGAAACTCTTTAGCAAGATCGATAACTTATCCATGATGTATCCCACGCACTGATAAGTACATAAAGTATATATCAGTGGTGTACATTTTAGATATTTCTATCGAGGCAAACATAGCTAATAGCTAAAAATGACAGGCTCTCATATAGAATATAGTGATGTCGCATGGGTATATCCGTATATATATCACGAGAAAAAAGTCACGTCTGAATTCACACCAAAGCAAACCAAAGGAGATAAAAAAAACCAAACCGAAGGGGAATTCGGCCCAAACCACACCAGCCCAACAGCACCCATCTTTGGGCTGGAACCTCCGCACGTCAGTTTGCATCACGAGTTTACCATCACAGTTCACAGCTTCGTGCCAATGCATTGTACCTGACACTACTCTGACTAAAGAAAGGATTAAATCCCTATGCTCATGGAAGTAAACAAAGCTACCGCCACAGTTTCGTACCAGTGCATTGTACCTGATTTATACTAAGACATAATACTAGCAAAGAGGATGAACCCGGTCAACTAAATAACAATTCGAACCCATACGTACATACATCCACTCCAATAGCTTACTCTAGTTCGCAGGAATTGTAATGAGCCTGAAAGCAAAGCTACCACCACGGCTTCATACCAATGCGGCTTCAAGGCCAAAAAACAACAACTTTGGCTCAGAACTTGATTATATCAGATTCTCCAAATCTCCTCCGTCGACATGTCACCCATGTAAAGAACCTTCTTCAACTGGAACTTGACTGTACAACATACAAAGGTGCTAATGAGTAATTACTATTGAGACCAACAAACTTCATCAACACCGACACACAACATCGTGCTAATGCGAAATTCACATGTGGAAGCTCAATGCAATTCAAACAACCGTCAGTTTCTATATCAGAATGCAAGTACTACCAGTGCATATGGGATTGAGATTGCAAGAAAATAAAAGGAACCAAATTAAGGCACGGCTAACTGCACATGACATAATTCAAAAGCCTATGCAACATCCAAAAGTAGAAATATAAGGTCAGATACTGCAATATCCATATACTGAAACTGTGAGGACCCGAATTTCACCCAAGTGAAACCCGAACCCTTAGTACCTCTATGTCACTTCCAGGAGTGTGGCACGTACATCCATCACAAGTTAGTATAGAAAAACCATAAATAGAGAATAAAATAAAGACAAGGCAAGATAATAGAATTTCCAATAGTACATTATTAATCACATGTCTCAATCTCATAGATACAAGAGCGTGGCGCGCAGACCATCGCGATATCAAGGATGAAATCTAGCGGAAGCGTAGCGGAAGCATCTCACATGTAGATCGGTGATGAAGACCACACCCACAAGCGACTCGAGTGTAGGCGAGACCGTCACTCCACTCCGTCGGCTCCCTCGGCTGGCTCCGCTGGCTCCTCTGCACCGGCGTTTGAAAAACAAAGTGGGAAAGTCGTGAGTACATAGAGTACTCAACAAGCCGTAACTACCTAGCAACAATGTATGCATGCTCGGATATTTCAAGGATAGGTAAGGGCTAGCACCTAAAGCATTATATCTCAAGTCTATGTGAATCATATTTTATTATTAGTCAAATTTTATGAGTGACCTTACAGGAAACAACACAATCCTGCAAGAGTCAAGTTTTATGTCCAGACACACCTCCTGCTGGAACCACAGCTCGAAGCCGGAAGTAAAACACCTATCGGAGGGGAGAAGTAGTAAATGCTAATCAAGTGGATTTCTCTCGGTAGTGTCCATACTTTGGGCTAGACTATACGTATAGATTTAATATATCTCTGCAGAGAGTAAGCAAGCTGTACCCACGTGAAGAGGTACTCAAACAAAAGACCACCGTCGTGGCCCAAGCAAAGCAACACTCACAAGATCACTCTACAAAACATCGAGCGGTAGGCGTCCGTCTCTCGAGTCCGGGATCCTCTAACCACAACATAGGAAAAGAAGGTCCTGAAGGGTGTGACAAGGCGTACCACGGGCCGGGTGGGATATCCTCTGCTCGTGGGTCGAGAAAAACGCTCCAACACCCACTAGCACTAATCTCTACACCACGGCGGGCCACCCGGTCTTCCGCTAAGTATCGTGATCCAACCCGCCCATACAAGTCACGTGGTATGCTAGTAAGACCAAGAAAGGCATAGGCACAAGAACCGGTCCTTAAGCTGCCGGGCGAGTCACCATCCCTCTCCTCAAAACAACGAGTCTCAACAACGGTGTCACCACAAGAGGGACCCCATAGCCCAAGGCCCCTACACAAGCTGTACCCGTAATCGGTACTCTCCAAATAGAGACTCCCCAAAAGTCTCTCGAGCACCTAACCACCTACACTCGCCCCCGCAAAAGTCTTACAGGGTATCTAGTACGAAACTCGACACCTAAGAAGCACCTACAATTTATTTTACACAAAAACATGTATAATCGTCATGTGGGGTTCAATTAAGTAACTAAGCAATTACTAAGCATGCGAGTAACAGTAGAATAACCTATGGCAATCAGTGGCAAGGATGGCATAGTATGATATAGGTAAACTACAAGTGCAAGTAACCATTCACATGCATGGATTAATTTAATGCAAATTGCTAAATAGGAACAAGAGTGGTCAAGGATTGCGGCTTGCACGGAAAACGCCGGTCCCAGGTCGGGTCGGGGTACTCATACGGCTGCTCTAGTGGAAACTCCTCAAACTGCGGCTCCGACGGGAACTCCTCGGCACCCTATGACGGACGGATCGCGAAACAGGGGTTAGGCATGCAAATCGAGGCAATAGGAAAAAGGACGAAACGAACGACGGAAATTACGATACTAGAACATGACCAAAAACTACACTAACGCGTAGAGAACGTCGCTACGAGCCCAACGCAATCGGCCGCGTATTTTTCCGAGGTTCTAGGAAAAAGATATGAATTTTCAAAGATAAATGAATTATGGAAATTCGGAAAAATCCAAGAAAATGAAAAACCAGGGAATATTCTCCCTCAGAATATGCCCTTCGAATATTCCAGAGGAATATTCTGCGGTCCGACACTATACCGTGGACCGGGTCCACCAACCGGCCCCTCTCCTCTTTCTCTCTCTAATCCACGAAGACCAAGTCCACCCCAAACTCATCGTCAAGCCTCATGGACCGGACGGGACCCCCAATGACATCAGCTGACGTCATGGCTGCCGGAAGGGGGCGGCGCTGTGGTTTTGTTGAGCTAAAAGCGTGGAGGGAGTGGTTGGCGCGGGTCCCGAGGCCGTTGCGGCGGCGAGAAGAAGCCAAGCGTCCGAGGTGGCAGCTCCAGGATGTGCCGCGCGCGGGAGGGAAGGAAGGAAAAGAAAAAAGGTAGAAGAAGGACTGTTCGGGTCGGGCTTGGGCCGGACTGGGCTGGTGCGGGAGAAAGAGAGAGAATGGGCCGGCGGTGATTCGGCCCAAGAAGCGAGTTTGAATCTATTTCCTTTGCGAATTTCTCAGATTCGTTTCTCACTTAATTTATATCCAAATTATCCCCAAATTTGTTCAAATCTTTTCCAACTCCAAATGTTTATTACATGATTATTTGTTACAACTTTTGGGCTGTTACAGAAACGAACTTGGTATCTCAAAACATCAGCAACTAATGGTTCAGAATGTCAGTAACATGTAGAAGAATTAGACTACTATAAATATTCTAGGCACCGCAATCCGAAGAAAACTGAGCTTCCATCACAAGTCACCATACACAAGTCTGAAGTGAAAAGGGCCACCAGGGGCGTGGTAAAGACTCCCATCTCACACCCATAGATGTCAGAAACATCGAAATACCTCCCCTTTTTTGCACAATGCCAACGTAGCTTTCGTATGGCATTCCGATAACTTGCATAAAAGTTGGGATCATCCAGAAACACCACAGCTATATTATCAGGTTCGTTCTCAGTCGAATCAATTACCTGTATTAAAAAATCAGGTTTGGTTTAAATTAAAAGGAATCTAGGACCAGGAGATGCATTGATTAGCCAATAAAGTGAACTATGTTGTTATTCACAACTACATACTGTTAGTCGATCTGACAAAATCTATGCACTATCTGTTAACATTTTTTTAACATTCACGAAGCTCCCATTTCAGATATTTAGTAATGATACAACTGAACAGCAAGAATCTAACAGGCATGATCCATAATGCATATAACGTTAGTGTGATGAGCAACCTACCATTCTTTGGTATGTAGATAAACAATAAGAGAACAACAGGGCTGGCGAACTATTGAAACCATCAGTAAAATATGAATCCAGCACAAGATTCACGGGCCAGGAGCAGCTGTCCCCAATCCATGTTGCTAGAAGAATAATCTACCATAATCCAGGAGCTGCATGAGAACCCCTTTCCATGGCCATTTTGACAAAATAAGAGCGTAGACCCTCTAGAAACAGAACCAGATCAAGCTTGAATGGTTGAATTATTTGCACAAGAAAATTCTTCATGATCAAGTCTGCTCCTTCTATTAGAAAAGATAGACTAAGTTCCCTCGAGCGCACCTGTCCCAGGATATGTCCGAAAAAAAACATATTGTTAACCAAATAAGATGCATTAATTCGCCCATAGGATAGTTATAGTTTGGAGCAAAGAAGCCAACACACTAACATTCTCCACTGGATAAATAATGTACAAGTACTAAGATCAGCATTTAAATAGCCGGAAGACTAGGGACACCTAAATGATAGTATGTCTTTCTAGGTTTACTACAAGATTATATGCAGTTCATGGGCAATAACACATACTAGTGATTTTTCTTGTTCCATACATTCAGTCCTAGTGTATTTCAGTAGCTCTAATCTTAAGAGTTACAACACCAACCTAAAATGGTCCCTCCATTAAAGCAAACTATAATAAAGCATTATTTTTTCAGATTAGTCGTATTTCAGCTTTAATAGAACAGGGGCAAACGTATACACGATAATGCTAACTATAGTAATTAAAAAGTACAACGTTGGATCTGATCATAGTAGCATACCATTGTTTGGACAACTGTTGGGTAGGAATGTGCATCAACCAAAGCAGAGGAAATATTTGATTCCTCGGAGATACAAAACCAAAGAATAAGATTCATGGGAATTTCATAGTTTGGATCTGGAGAATTATTCCCACTACATTTAGTAGCACAGCAAAGAATGAAAGGCTGTGAACCAGAATCCATGCCAGCAATACTCCTAATGTCAGTTTGACCAGAATCAGACTGCAAACTTTTTATCTTTCGTATAGGTTTCGAAAGGTGCATTTCTGAACTAAATTTCATCACGGACCGACGAGTCCTCAATAGTTCAATCACACTTTTCCTTGATTGCTCACAGGAGGTATCCACTGTAATGTTCTTCAACGTCAAGTAACCTCCTTTTATGAGAAATGCCTACATCCCAGAATTAACATCCTTCACGAAAGCCTGACAGTATATGACAAATAAAACATTAATCTTGCTATTCTTATTCCATGGTTCACATATGAGCTCGGAATACTAGTTATATTGTGTACTGACCGGACGAGCTTTAGGAGCGTCTGAAAGCATTTTGATACCATTCTGGGGACCTCCTCCATGCATTCTTTTCTTTCCATCATAGTGTGCATCATCCTCCGAGCATATGTCATTGTCATGTCCCGATTTACTTGTTACACCAGAAGTCAATTCAGGACCACTACACCAAAGGAAATCAAGATATCAGTAAAAACAAGCATAGAGAATCATAATTTACAAAGGAACATATGGATATATCTCACATGTCCAAAGTTCCGGTCTGCAAATCAAGCATAAGATTTTTTGCTGTAGACTTGCAAAACTCATTTCTCCTGAGTAAAAAGTATAATACAAACTAATGGTTAAGAAAAAAACATCAGCAAAAATTACTAAGAAATAGTGCATATCAAAAGAAATTGTTCTATATGGGGATTCCTGATCTCTTTTTTTTTCTTTTTTGAACCCATTCCTGATCTTTTCATAAGAACAATGACAAGAAAACTTTTTACCTATCTATAACAGATAATAAGTTTGTTAGGTGGTACTTGTCTTTCAATCTGCGATTAAACCGAACCAAAACAAAGGATCAAATGTAAACATGTATTTAATGGATTAAAATCAACACCAGAATAAGAAAACGGTTTTCAATAACATGCCAATCTTCATTCTTATGTTGATCAAAATAAGCACGTTTTTTAGTGGTAATGTATTCTGTCTTGTATTCTTAGTACCTTGTCAACCAGGGAATGAATGGTATAATTAATCGAGAAGATGGTAATGAGCTAAAGGTAGATGCAGTATCAACAAAAAACAAATCAAATCCATTCTTGGTTCTTTCTGATTGATTACCTGCCCTCAGCTTCAGCTGGTGAAACATCATCATCATGAATTTGGGTAAATTGTTTGTATGTCATCAATCCTTCCCTAAAAACACAGAATTATAAAAGGTCACATGCAAGGATGACTCCTTCCATCAGGCATCCATCATCATATATTCAAAAGGAAGCCAACGAAACTGATGAAAAAATAGAAAGGTAAACACAATACCCAAGCACATGCAGATTTAAGAAGTACAAGCCCTCAATGAGCCAAGAAAATAGAAATCTGCCCACTATACTATGTACTAATTTACTCACTTTTCAGTGTTATCCAGAACATGACAAGTATATCCAGAGTGAGGCTGATCTGCAATAAAAGCAAGAAGTTCGAAAGGTTAGAACAAGAGGATGTACTGTTTGTTTATCAAGAGATGTTGTCAGAAGATACATGGTGACTATGATCCCATTCTATACATTGGTTTTTGTTTTCTTCTGGAGAAGAAGGCTGGTACCTACCACATTAACATGCTGCTTGGCTACAAGAACTCTGCATGACATTAGGGGTTGAACTCGAATCCACCAGTTTTTTTAGTACTGATGTCATTCGCGTCATCAAGTGTTGTTAGCTTGATGACAGAGCAAATATCATCAGTTGACAAGATGTTCTTAATTATGATTCATAGTTTCATATAAGCTGATGATTCTGAGAGCTACGACTCACATCTTTAACAGCATAAGGATACATTTAAAGTGTCAATCATTTGTTATCTGTGGTACCATGAGACGCCAACCTATCTAATTATAATAACATACACACATAGCAAACTTAATCTTCCAAGTAGCAAACTTAATTTGTTATTATGATTGGGGGACACGTATGGTTGGCTAAGTATGAATGGCTAGTTTTAAGATGAAAAGTTGCATTAGCTCACCAGGGGAGCGGCTCCAGGAACGCCTGCCCTTCCACGAACTGCGCCACACACAATCCCCAAAAACAAAGGAAAGCAAACCACATCACTATCACCTTCGAACTCTATGGGTGTGTTTGGTTACCTGTATGTATCTGGGCCTGGTTGGGGGTTGGATGCAGGCCTAGTTGAGCCAGTATCTGTACATACAGGCCTGCGTGTTTGGTTGGCTGGTTTGACATGGGCCAGGCTGCGTTGAGATGGTGTTTGATTGCCTGTTTTGTAGCCCGAACTGCATGAATTGATACAGGGTGATGTGTTTGGTAGCCTCGATGAGGTTGTAGTCTGGTTACCGTGTCCCGGAATCGGTGAGCTTACCACCTATCTAGTTTAATGATGAATAAATTTATGAGTTTATTTTAAAATAAAACATCAGACCGTTCACACCGACAATATATACAGTTCTACAACCCAATTCATAATCAAATGACTAAAAAATAAATTGTACAATCTGTTTGTTTCTACACATCATGTACATGATAAAAAAAAACTGAACTAGTATCACAACTTCTTTCTAATAGCTCCACTTCTTTGACCACCACATCAGGTCGCATAACTCATAGAATTTACACCAAACCTCACATCTTTGGTAGTTATTTTTGAAACCAGAAACTTGCAAATTCTTTACCTTTCAGAACACAAAACACACATGTTAAGTGAGGCAACATCGTCATGGGCCCTTGAAGCAGTGAGCAGTAAAAAAATAAATTTTACAAAAGAGAAGCAGTGAACAGTGTGTAACTTTTGGCATCGTTTTGGCTATTTTCTTCAGAATTGGGGATTCCTTGTACTCCCTTGTGTCCTTCTCGTTATCATTCATCAACGGACAAAATAACAGATTTTATGCAAGTGAAAAAGAGATACAACCACATTAGCAAAGATAAATTCAGTCAAGAAACTTAAATTCCTAACAGGAATGAGTTGAAAGGGTAGAACAAATGTTTATTGAGTACGTATCATACCTTTCCGGCATTTGGTCGAACAGATCGTTGGTGTAGTTGACCTGCAGCCACGGGCTGGACTTCGTGCAAACAGCATCCACACGAGTCCTGTATGTAGAGAGCCTCCGGTCCTTGTGGTCTTCAAGCTCCTAGATCCGGTCGCCTCGACCCGAGGTGGCGACGCCCCCATTAAAAGAAGAAATTAGCATATGCTCGGTCGGTGATCTCTGCTCCGTGCCGGAGCGGTTGAAGATGAAGGCAAGGAGGGCGCCCACGGCGGATGCGCAAGCTGCGGTTAGAGAACGCTCGGAGGCTAGATCCAAATCGGGGCGTACTTCGGAGGCGGATGCGGACGCCGTAAGCAGAGATCGAGGAATGAACGGATGGTCGGGAGGAAGGACCGGACTGTGGATAGCGGGAAGGAAGGGTCCGCCGGAGAGGAGGAAGGAGCAGGAGCCGTACCTCGTCGCCGCGCCGAGAGAGAGTTCGGAGGTGAGCAGAGCCGGACGAGCGTGGCGAAAATGACCGTACGAGAGTAACCCTAGCACACCCGGTGGCTCCGTCTATTTTGTTGCTTGCATTTGCGGGTGCAGCCTCGCGTACCGCTGGTGCACGAGATGAGCCTGGCTCGACAGCGAAGCCCGATTTCTGCGTTCCCGGTGGGCCTGGCTGCGGAGCTCAAACTGCATCAACAGAGCCAGGCTGAGCAGGCTCTCCAGCCAACCAAACATTTGGAGGGTGCATCAGTTGGGCCTGGCCGAGGGTTGGGCCAGGTAACCAAACACACCCTATGTGAGAGCAAAACCTTATTAACAACGACGAGAACGAAAACCAAACCAAAATGCACCCTCACCAGAAGCCACAGACTCACCTTTCCCCACGACGCGACCGCTTGGACGGCTCGGGCGACGGCGACCTTCGCGGCGGGGACCGGCGGCGCCCCCGGCCTCCTCCCTCTCCGGGGCTGCTGCTCCTCTTCGTCCCTGCAGACCGCGCGCCGTCCCCGAAACGCTCTGGGCGCGACAATCCCAGCGGGGGAGGGAGCGGCGGCAGGTCCTCCTCCGGTGAGCGATCAGCAATGGCTGGGCGCCTGCTCGCAGTCCCCGGAGCCCCCATTCCACCCTTGAGCCCAAGGAAAAAAAATTTCAGTGTGAAAAAAATATCGGGGTCACTGATAATATTTCGAAAATATCGGTAATTTCGGTAATTAAAATTAAATGCATTTTGAAATTAGTTGCATGATTTTACTAGAAATGATCTTTAATCTCCAAATTATCATAGTTGTATGTATAATAAAAATAATTTTCGATAACTAATTATAGTCAATGATGAAATTTCGACGATAAAAATTATATCGGACCTTATTGATAAATACGATATTTTGGATATTTCGGTGAAATTTCACCGGAATTGTTTTTCTAGCTTGAGCCGGTCGCTTAGGTGCTCCGGGCGCGATGATCCCAGCGGAGGAGGAGGAGGGAGCGGGGGCAGGGGCGGGGCGGCGGCGGTAGCAGGTCCTCCGACGAGCGATTGTCGATTGTCGGAGGCGGTGGCGGTAGCGAGTCCTCCGGCGAGCGATCGCCGACGGTAGGAGGCGCCGGCGGCGGGGGCCGGGAGATAGGGGTCGTTCCGGCGTGGGAGAGCAGCACGTACTCCATTGGAATGGAAGCGAGGATCGAAGCGAAACACGGGAGGAGAGGAGTTTAGGGTTTTGGCGGTTCGACCTCGAAGGTAAAGGTGAAACTTTTTTCTATTCCGGACCTTATCTTTCTATAATTTTAAAATTGACCTCTCATGAACTAAATTTTAAGGATCCGAGTCTTTTTGGTCCCTCTAAATATTTTGACGTGGCCAAATAACATGTAAGAAAATAGGTTTAACACGCAGGGATTGACTACGATTACATTTGATCATTTTGATTAGGCATTTCCGGTTCGAGTCAATTTTTAAAGTTTAGATAAAAAGGGCTAAATAAGAAAAAGAATCGAGTAAAGCAGGGGAAGGAAGACGACAAGGAGTGGACGTGCAAGCGAGCTATGAGAAGAGAAGTGAAAACAATCATTCCGCATCGTCAAGCACGTCAAGCGGGTGTGTTTGGTTGAGCGTCAACGAGGGTGGGACAGAGTCATCCATGATATCCTGATGTGCTCATTCATCATGATGTTTGCTTCAATGGATAGAGTCATCCCTATTTTTTCGTTTGGTTGAAGGGACGAGGACGACGGGGACAATAATCATTATCTAGTTATATTCTTAATTTATTAGTAATAATATATAAAATAATATGTAATATCACATATTAATATTATCTAATCATTATCATCTCTAATCAATAATAACAATTTCTAATTAACACTAATCATACTTAGATTAGTTAATAAACTACTCACCAACTAACATTTTTCACTTATAAACGTTAATTATTTAGTATTATATACTAACTATTCATTTAACACACTAAATCTTACTAATCTTTTACTAATATAAGCGTCATCAGCAAAGGTGGATGGCTTCGTCCCGATAATTTTGAGGGATGACTTCATCCAGACATATTGAGAGAATATTCTTCCGATGGATGACCCTATCACTCCTTAACGATAAAGCAAACACCAACAAAAGAGGGATATCCCTGGATGACACCGCATCCCTCTTTGTCCCTCCAACCAAACACACCTGGTCGACTTGTCCTGGGCTGGGCCGGAAAGGTACGCTGACTTAGATCGTAAACGGGCTAAGGCGAAGCCCAATTGAAGGTAGTACACTCCCGGGACTGTTGGCTGCCTGCTGTTCTTTCAGTTCTGCCAGAGCACATGCACAGCAATAGGCTAACAGCCAAGAAAAAAGATTTCGATACTTGATGCGACGTATGAACCATCAAGCGTCATGATCTTTCGGCGTGGAAGAAGGCCTAAGACTATGTGCACCGGCGTTCGCTACCCCATCCTTCAGGATGGGGATAGCGTTTTCTTGCTGCACCGGGGGACCGTAAACGATCCGCTTGCCGACGTGTTCCTCCCGCGTTCGTCAAATAGAGCGGACGTAGCGTAGGAACGCTGCCTCCGACATGGCGCGGGACCCACTCGCGAGCGCGCCATCCCAACCAACCGCTCGCTAGGGAAGCCGCGCTGCCGTCGAGGGAGTGGCAGGCCGTCGTGGAGATGGAGGATCCGCCCTCCGGCCGCCGGATCCGCGCCCCGGTGCCGGCGGTGGCAGCGTCCCGCGCAGTGGAGAGTGGTGGGAGGGGAGGGCCGCCGATGGGCGGCGCGCATGGGGGAGGAAGAGGCGGGCGTCGCGCGTGGGGGAGGAAGAGGCGGGCGGCGGCGGCGGGATCCAGGCGGCGGGCACACGGAGGAGGCGGCCCGGCGACGGCGCGCGCCGGGGGAGGCGAGCCCCGTCGGTGGCGGCGCACGCGGGCCGAGCCGGGATGGATCCGCGCCCGGCGGCCGGTGGCGGCGCACGCGGGGGTGAGCCCTGGCTGCGGCGCAAGGGGGAGGAGGAGGGAGATGTTGGGAAGAGGGAGACGATGCACGGAGGAAACCAGGAGAGAGGGAGAGGAGAGGGAGAAGAAAAAAGAAAAGAAGGAAGGGAAAAGAAAAAAAGAAAAAGGAAGAAAAAAGAGAAAAGGGAAAAGGAAAAAGAGATAAAATGAGATGGTAGTTGTGGATGGTTGAATAAAATATTGGGTAGTTGATGTAGAGGATGTATATAGAGTATGAACGGGTGCAGCAAATCTGGATATAGAGGAGATAATTTTGCTTGACTAGGACAGAATATTCCTTTTAGAGGATAAAAATAAAGTATGACGCGTGCAGATAGTTTAAAGGGAGATCGTATGCATTCAGTGCTACGATTGCGTGTACATTAGAACACCTCTGAAGAAAGGACTGTTAACACATGCAGTTTCATAGTCCTCTGAAGAAAGGACTGTTAACATTAGAACACCAAGTCGGAAAGGTAAAGCAAGGGCATTGCATGGTTTTCATACTTCTGTCTGTGCATATCAGCTTAATTACCTAATACATTATGCTATTACCGTATGTGCACTGAGATATATAGAATCATAAAAAGAACGGAATTGAATTGAGCAGACTCCTGAGCTACAGTTTTCACGAGCGGTCCAGCTCCGTGCTTGCCAGCTTCCTCTTCAGGGATTCGTTCTCCTTCCGAAGTTTCATGACCTTCTGCTTCAGCGTCTCCACGTACTGGACAGAGATGGAATCCCTTTGCTGCTCTTCCTGCTTCATCCTTGTAATTCTCACTGAAACATGAAAACACAAACAGTTAAGAAGCAATGGACTGCTAAGATCAAACAGAGTTGAGAATTGATGACTGAAATCGGATGTCCGAAAGCTGAAAGTCTTATCCGTGGCGATTTAAAAAGAAAAATCTTTCTGCTGTATTTTTTAAGGGCAAGATGTTTCTGCTGTCCGATTTTGTTCATGATGGATGTATGGTATAAAGAGACAATTGGACTTCAGTTGGGTTATTCAGGTTAACTTGTTTTCAGCATTTTGAAGCTTCCTGTGCATGTCGTTTTTTTCTTCCTGTTCAATAGCAATTACATCCCTCAAATCCTGGATCTCATTTTTATCTGTAATAGAGCCAGAAAGGATTTATATCAGGGAACATCGAGACAGTTTCCAGAAGATCTACTCTTGAAAATGGAAGTGAAGTAGAACATTACACTGTGAATGCACATCAGCCGTAACCTGCTCCAACCTGCCACGTAGCATGTCAATGTGAGCTTTCTGAGCACTCAGCTCCAACTTCAGTTGCTTCAATGCAGCTTCATCTGCTTCTTGCTGAACAAGAGCACAGCTGATTGTATCGACAGACAGCTCTGTCAGTTCGCTCGAGATAACCAACAGAACGATTTCATCTGATTATCCATGCTCACATCCTGTAATACGCCGCTTCCCTCAAAAGAAAGTTTTCATACCTCAGCTTGCTCTCCAGGACATTGTTGCTCACTTCATTGCCGTACTTAAGTTGCTCGATTTCCCTCTTATGTTCCTGCATCAGACTGACCCTTATTAGATTAATTTTATGGATTTTCTTGAGGATTAGGAGTAAGGAGGCAGTAAGCTACTTCTTCCATGGATAACAATCTACAATTTGCCTTTTCCAGTTCTTCCTTCAGGCCCCGAGATTCTGCATGAAACTTCGCCTGAATAAAGTATGCCATATGCAATTTTACATATGATGAAAAATCCTGGATCCTATAGTGAGATCACAATATCCGTGCACAAATGTTGATAGGCTACATTTTTAGAAAACATTGAGAAACTTTGAGGTGCTAAAATAATGTTTACAGTGGTATTTGAATTTTCAACAAAATAAAGAACAAGCTTAAGAAGCATAATGCTATCAGTATGCTGTAAGCACCTGTTAAAACAGTTACCAAGGTATAAAGATCTCCACCCTCTATTTGCTTAAGGTCATAGATGAAAGAAATCCTTACATGCCATTTTTTTAGCTGTGACGTTATCAAATTACTACATATCTACATTTTCACACCTAATAATTGTACATGGTAAGTAGCCACCAACCTGGTTCGTGAACTTGAACAGAGTTTCAGTGTACATTATTCTTAGTCTATCATTATCTGCACAAAATGAAGCCATGACCAATCACTCATGTGTTTCTTTTGACCCTACGATTCAAAGTAAACCATCAGCTATTAATTAAACAGGTAGAGGTCACTATGTTCTGGTAACCTCTCTTTAGATCTGTAATGTGGGACTCAAGGGCTTCACATTTTTTGGACTCAGTACTGTAGTTCACTCTTAAAGACTGGACCGTGGTAAGTGCATCTTTGTATCCATGTTCGGAAAAAAAAAGAACCAAGGGCAACTTAAGATCAATACATATAGCACAGAAATGCTTCTGTAGGAAATGGATATACATGGATTAAATATACATAAAATTCTTCAGGAAACACCTAGAGCATTGAAGCAGAGATTATTCTGCCTGACGGACTATCCTACAATAATGGGGGCAACTTAAGCGCTTGGGACAACAAGACACAAATAACAGCAAGCAATTACAGTGGGTTAGTGGAGCAATGAGATAGAAATAGTGTGACATTTAGCCCCAAACCACCGTTTTGTCGTTACAATGGAAACGTCGTTCATAACAGCCACAGCATTGACTGGCTAATCCAACAAGGTTGGAAAGGATTAGGGCAAAGGAAATGTAAAGAGAATCAAAGTATATTTGATAAATTTGATCGGATACAACTCAATTGGTAGTACCTCTTCATATTTATATAGGGCAGAGAGGTCTTGTCCCGTGGAGAGTTAAGGTATATCATAAACACACTTAAAACCGACTTGGATATGACTTTCCTAGTAAAAACCAGAACTTCTAAGATTCAAAATTGATTGGATCCTCCGAATTTTAACGGTGCATGTGTCTAGAATGACTATAACTTATTCATCTTACGTCCAAATTAGACGGCCTCTATTTATGCATTTCAATCGTCTCGACAAGAGCTATGTAATGATAAAGCCAATTTGAAAATTTAAAACAATTGTCCACTTTTTTTTTCATTTGGCGTCCAAATTAGACAATCCATATATGCATTTCGATCTTGTCGACAAGAGCTATGTAATGATAAAGTCAATTTGAAAATTTAAAACTATGTTCCAGGTTTTTTTTTTGAAAAAATGCTCTTGTTTGCATGATTGTGCCAATGTTGGTCGTCAATATATACCCCTTACTTTTTTTTTGTAAAGCTTGCACACCAACAATATTAAAATGATCAAAATTATCTCAAGACGACGATAAACATACATCGACCATATTTTTTTACTAAGGGCAATAACATTTTATCGGCCAGATTATGTTCACGTTGAAACTGAGATCATCTGCTTTGGTCTCCACTCTTTTCCTGTGGACCTCACTGATTTTGGTTCAACTTCTAGCTCTATGAATCCTTGTTTGCGCATCCGTTGCAATCTATTTTTTAAGCTTGAGGACACCACCTCGCATGGGTATACCTTGAATCTTGCTTGCTACTCTTCTCACTTAGTCACTTGTCTTAATGTTAGTAGATGATGCACTTCTTTTCAACATGTCTCTATTACCAGTGACCGGTCGATCAGATGCACCAGGCATGACCCATAATGCCAAACGTCATGGCCCTTGAAAGTCCCATTGTTGATGTTTAACTACACATATGCACAATATATGTTTAAAGGATTTAATTGTAAAATAAATTTGTATTAAGCCATGTATATCCTCTCATTGTGATGAACATTCATTTATCCGTTATAGGCTCTTAACCAGTTCACTGACTTGAGTGTGTGTGTGGGGACAATCAAACTATTGGAGGGTCCAACTATTGGACAATCAACCTATAAATCAGTTAAATTTGCATTCAGTGACTACTATTTCTGTATCAAAACATTTGTCACTGTTGACTTTTAATGATGACATTTGATCATTCAGTTTATTAAAAAAAACATGTAACTATAATTTATTTTGTTCTTGACTTAATTCGTTATGAAAGGTATTGAAGCATAACTTTCCTTTTTGCATATTTACAACATTTTTTCAATAAAATAAATGGCTACCATTATGAGGAAAAATTAATAGTGGAAATTATTTATATACTAATCCACCAACACATGCTCCCATGCAGATTAATCACTTTAGGAGCCATTATATTAGAATGCTATTTAAAAATTAGACTCCTGGTTAATAAATAAAATTATTTACCTGTGACTCTATCATTTATTTATTATTCTAAAACAATACTCATCATATAGATGTATACTTATATTTGTCTAGTTGCAACTACCTTTTAACTAGTATTACTCTACATGATTCATTTATATTCATAATTTTTCACTTTGCATCTTACCTCCGCATTTAATATAAAAACTAGTATTTTTCACCGCTTCATCCCATATACTCCCTCGAACCCTAAATGTAGGGCGTTTTGGAGTTTGAATATTTCCATAAATGTAGGGCTTTGCAGATAAGAGAAATTTTGGGGTTAGTGTGAGAGTTAATGGATGAGTGGATGAAAGTAAAAAAAAAAGATGGGTATGGTAGTCTTTTGACACATTGAATATTTTCTTGTTTGAATGTTAGAAAGCCCTACATTTAGGGACGTATGGAGTATGTATAAATGATCTATATTGTAATGCACATCAAACATACATAGGTGACACACGTTATACATATACACCTAAATTAGTACTCCATCCGTTCCAAATTGTAGGTCGTTTTGGCTTTTATGCAATGGAGGGAGTATTTCTATATTAACAGTGATAGAAATAGGTAGAATTATTATGTATTGACTTTTTTTGAATTATTTATATAATGAACATGGAGATAAATTATGTTAAGATTGAGGTTCGGTGTTTATTGTAAACTCAGTCAGGTGGGGACTTTCCTCCCCACATCTTTCTTCCTAAACTCGACCTGCGGGAGTACGACGGCCCCGGGCATTTTGTTAAGAAGAAGACCTTCTCACGCAGGTCGAGAAAATCCCGAACCCCTCCCCAACCATACACAGGGACTCAGCTGGCCGTGTGAGCTGTGGCGCGAGTCTTTACCTAATGCTTTGGCTGGGAAAGGCGAGGGAATTTTTACAACCGATGCGGGATTGGGGGATCGAACCCCCAACCGGTGGGCAGCCCACCCGGCGCCTTCACCACCGAGCCACAGGCTCGTCCGCCACATCTTGCTTCCTACAGAAGACATTGAAATTAATGGAATGTACGCACGCTGAGTTGCAGAAAAGATCACCAAATAAAGGACGAAACGACGACCCGCCATGGCCATGGTCGAGAAGAAAGGCCGCTTGACAAATATTGATTATTATACAAGTTCCTGACTATTTTTTTGCCGGTACAGAAAGCTTTAGCCGCCATAGCCATGGCTAAGAAGGCACCAAAGACGCTTCTCAGGCTCGTCATCCTCGCCTACCTTCTGTTCGTTAGTGTTACTACTCTTTCCCATGCCGCCTCGGTTAGCTTCAACTTCAACTTCTCCACTCCCGGCGCCCTCACCGGTCCCGACCTCAAGTACATGTCCAACGCCACAGCCGCCGGTGACCGGATTGACCTGACCAAGGACACGGTCTGGAGCGCCGGGCGCGTGGCGTACGGGAAGCCGGTGCAGCTCTGGGACAACACCGGCAAGGTCGCCAGCTTCACTTCCAACTTCACCTTCGTTATCAAGCCGCACAACAACACCGCTGGCCAGGCAAGCAGCTCCTCCCAAATAATTTCTTAGCTCCTGTTAGTTTGCCTGGCATTTGATAGACCTGACGTTCGTGCGTGCGCTGCAGGGCGACGGCATGACGTTCTTCGTCGGGACGTATCCCCCGAGCCTCCCGAATAGTTCCTACGGCGGCTTCCTCGGGCTCGTCAACAGCCTCGGCAACCTTACCGGCACCGACTTCCCGCCGACCGTCGCCGTCGAGTTCGACGCGTTCAGGAACGAGTGGGACCCGAGCAACGCAACGAAACACATGGGCGTGGACGTCAACAGCATCACGTCGGTGGCGACCACAGCGCTTCCCGACCGGTGCTTCGACGGGACGACCATGTCGGCGTGGGTCAGGTACGACGCCAACGCGGGCACGCTCTCCGCGACCCTCCGGTTGGGCGATCAGCCGGGGTTGCTGCTGAGCCTCTACAGCGTCAGCGCCCCAGTCGACTTCAGGGCGGAAGGGCTGCCACAACAGGCGGCGGTGGGCTTCTCGGCAGCCACCGGGAATTTGGTCGAGCGCCATCAGATCCTTTCTTGGTCGTTCGAATCCACTCTTGCTAAAGTTGCTGTCGTCAACAAACCCGGCAAGTACTGGCTTCCCCGTTTCTTAGTTGTACTCACTCCGTCCTAAATTATAGATCATTTTTAATATTTTTATATTCATAATTTTTCCTATATACAAGCTTCTGCAACAGACTTCGTAGTTATATATATGTATAATTGTGTCGCTCCTGCAATTAATTGAATCTATCTTCGAATGACAGGAAGCAAAACATCAAAGACGACAAACATAGGCCTAATAGCCGGATTGGCATCCACTGGAACCGTCATACTGCTCATGGTAGTGGCCTGGCTCTTGTACCGCGAGAAAGGCAGAAGGCAAAAGGATGCACCAGGAGACGACGGAAACATGGACGATGCGTTCAACAAGGGGACAGGGCCTCGGAGATTCAGCTACAGACAACTGTCCAAGGCGACACGGGGATTCTCCGACGACTGGAAGCTCGGCGAGGGCGGCTTCGGCTCCGTCTACCGTGGGTTCTTGCAGGATGAGGGCCTCCATGTCGCGATCAAGAGGTTCTCCAAGACGTCGAAACAGGGGAGGAGGGAGTACATCTCCGAGGTGACCATCATAAGCCGTCTCAGGCACCGCAACCTGGTGCAGCTCCTCGGGTGGTGCCACGAGGGCAACGAGCTCCTGCTCGTCTACGAGCTCATGACCAACGGGGGCCTGGACACCCATCTCTACAGCACGAGCAACGTGCTGACGTGGCCGGTCAGGTACAAACATGGTCAACCAAATTCTCTTTGTTTGTTGTCAGCTTAAATTTGCAAAAAAAGAAAAAGGAGGAGAAATAATCTGTTTAATTTAATCTGGGCGTCATGCATCAGGTACAACATCATTCTTGGCATGGGCTCTGCCCTCCTGTACCTTCACGAGGAGTGGGAGCAGTGCGTGGTGCACCGGGACCTGAAGCCGAGCAACGTGATGCTGGACGCGTCCTTCACCGCGAAGCTGGGCGACTTCGGCCTCGCGCGCCTCGTCGACCACAGCCGCGCCGCGCGCACCACCATGGTCGCCGGCACCAAGGGCTACATCGACCCGGAGTGCGCGGTGACCTTCCACGCCACCGCCAAGTCCGACGTCTACAGCTTCGGCGTCGTCCTCCTCGAGGTCGCCTGCGGCCGGAAGCCCGTCGTCCCCGAGGAGGACGAGGGCAGGGTGCTGCTCGTGCGGTGGGTCTGGGAGCTCTACGCGCGCGGCGAGGTCCTCGCCGCGGCAGACGCGCGGCTGCTTGACGGCGGATGCAAGCTCGCCGAGCTGGAGCGCACGCTGGTCGTGGGACTCTGGTGCGCGCACCCAGACTCCGCGGCCCGGCCGTCGATCCGGCAGGCCATGGGCGTGCTCCAGCTCGAGGGGCCGATGCCGGAGCTCCCGCTGGAGATGCCCGTGGCGACGTACGGGCCGCCTGGTGCCGGGGGCAACCCGTCGAGCAACACCACGTCGTCGTCCGGCCTGAGTGGCAGTTGCGGAGGGCAGACGTCCACTAGTGACGCGACGGCGCACTCGTCGTCCCCGTCGTACAATAAGTACAACACGGGGCGTGCGCACTTGTCCGCGGATCCAACAGGTGAATCCAGTTACAGCATGGGGAATCCAACAGCGGAAGCTCAGGAATGACCGAGCACACTGATGCAAGTTTCTTCTCTGCAGCTCCCTGTGCCCTGTTCTTCAGCTTCATATATGTTTCATGTTGCTTGGAACATTCAAATCTCTCGTTAAAAATGCATCATCTAGATAACACACTTTGCAACATGAGTGTGTGAAGCACATGCAACATCGCAATATCAAAATCTACTTTGCAACACCAACATGCAACATCAACATGAAACACTTCGAAGAGCATCTCCAACAGCTCTTTTAAATTGACTTATTTGCTAAATATAGAGAACATGAGAAGAAAAATTGGTTCCAACAGCCTCTTCTTCCTCCTCCTCCTATTTTTTAGGAAGCTATCCCGGCATCTTGGCAAGCCAAGTTTGGCTAGGCTGCGGAAAGAAATTCTATGCAGCAGTGCTGCAAACCGACCAATTTACAACACTGCTTCGATTGTCGACCACGTGGACGCTCCAGCAAATCTCAGCGCTTCCACATTTATCTCTCACGATTCCTGCCGCAAGCCAAGGAATGAGCCGAAGCTCTCAGGATTCAAGCCGGAGAGCGAACCGAGCCAATGAAACTGGGAAAACAAGAGCCATGTAAACAATAGAGAGGTACATCGAGTCCAGGAAAAAAAGAAGAATAGATGGCCATCGGCCATAGCTTTGAACTTTGATTCCGCATCGCCGCTTTTCCGTCTTTCCACATACTGGTCGATGTCGGCGCTCGGGACGTCCCTGCCGACTTTCCTCACCCTCCTCGTGTCTCCATCGTCGTCAATGAGAAGGCAGCCAACTCGTTTCAATGTAACATCTACTCCTCAGAGCAGGATTAAACTAACAAGCAAGATTACCTTTTAAGGTTGAGATTTCTGGGATAATCTGGCGACGTTGGATAGCAGTGGGGAATGCACCAACATCTCTGAACTGACTGTGACGGCAACAACTCATTCTCAGTGCTGGCTTCCCCTTCGGTCAAGCCGTGATTTCTATTCTGCCGTCTAGTGTTCGGGTTGTAGTCTGTTATTGTTTATTTGTGCGATGCGTTAAACAGGATAGAAATTCTTTTTCTGGCTTTTTCCTTAGAGCAATTCCAGCCCAACCTTTAAAATTGGCCCTCTATTTTGGTCTTTGCAGGCCGGCCTCTAAAAATAGAGGCCCAGTTTTAAGGCCCCAACTCCAGCAGCAGTATCCAAAACTAGGCCTCTATTTTGTGGGTCCTATCTGTCAGCGAGAAATAGAAAAATCACATCTTTTCTGGTCGTCCAGATCTCGCCGCGTTCGTCCAGATAAGCAAAGAAAATATTTCAAAAAATAATCGAGGCAGTTGAGAGCAAAGTATGTTGGACTGATACCAATCATGAACATCTAGGAACCTAGAGAAAATCTAAAAACAAGTTGTGTATGCTGGACTGTACCAATCAAACTCATTGCTACAGAAATTATATAAAAAAACTCGTTGGTAAAGGAAAAAAATGAAGCGCTACCATTCCCTACTTCTACTCATGGACTAGCAACCGGACCCTATGTTGTACCATTCAGCTAAACAAGATTGAAAAGTGTGCGAAAATATTTACATTGGTAGATGAGTCGGGTGTCCGGTCGAACACCGGCAATGGCGTGGACACGAAATCGTCATCGTAGCCGAATTCGGGGGATGAAGCCGAGCTGCGAGTGTCCCATGCATTGGTGCCAAGTTGAGAGCTGTACGGCGGCTCGGTGAAGCTCGAAGCGTGAGGGAAGGAGCATGGAGGCTGACCGCCGGGAAGGAGCATGGCGTTCGGTACACGAGGCGGACCACCGTGGCAAGATGGTCCTTCCGGCGGATGACGCGGGCCGTCGATGTGTGGAGGCAGGAAGCCGGCAGCGGCGAGGAGGACGAGCTGTAGGCCGGAGAGGCGCTGCAGCCGCCGGCGCCGCTTCTTCTTGGCGGGAGGACGAGCCGTAGGCCGGGGAGGACGCGCGCCGCCGGAGAAGCCACCGCCACGGGGACCCGGAGCAGGTCCATCCATGGGCGGACGACGGGCGGTGGACGGTGAGCGGGTGGGCGTCGATGGTGTGCAAGTAGCTCCGGGAGGACGACGAGCTGCGGCGAGGCCGGCGACGGGCGACGGCGACACGGATTGGGCGAAGCCGGTCGGGATCGGGCGGGGCCGGTCGGGCGATGGCGATGGCGATGCTTCGTCGGACGAGGCGGCGGGGCCCGGACGAGGCGGCGGGGCAGCGCAGAGACCGGTCGGAGCCGTCGACGGCCGAGAGCAAAGCGGGCCGGCGCCGGCGGGCGGCGACGGCCGCCGAGCAGCCGCAGCTCCGGATCCGGATCGAAGCGATCGAAGGAGAAGAGGAAAAAAGAAAAGAAATAAAAAAAGTGGGTCCCACGAGTTGGAGAGGGGAATAGAGGGCCTCCGAAATAGAGGCCTGGAGATGGGATTTGGAGGGATATGCAAAATAGAGGGCCTTTTGAAGGGCTCGCTTGGAGTTTGATTTTTTGTTGGAGCCTCTAAATTTTAGAGCGAGAGGGGCTTTTAGGGTGCCTTTGGTATAGATTATCAACTTCAGCTTATCACACTGTAGCTACGAGTAACTTCACTGCAGACATGAAGCTGTTTTCTCCCAATCTGGTCAAGCTGGTATTTGCTGCTTATTCCCGCTCATGTTACTGTAGCTACAGTACTTGGCCCCATGCTACAGTGCCATAAGCACCGTGAGCGGAAGCGGTACCAAAGGCACCCTTAGAGTGCTCCACTGGAGTTGCTCTTAGCAGGACGGTTTTGTTCCGACGGCTCCGGCTCGTTGGTTCACTTGCCGGATGGAATGGTGAGAGCTCCGGCTCATTTGGTTGGCTGGCTACTAGAATCGTGGGAGAAAGCGTGGAAGCGCTAAGATTTGCTGGAGCGGCCACGTGTCAACGATCGAAGTGGTGCTGTAAATTGGTTGTTTTGCAGCAGCGCTGCATAGAATTTTCTCCCTAGGCTGCACCGCACTCCATCCTATGGTTGGAGAGAAAAAAGGAATGAAATAATGACGTGGCAGTCATGCATGTATTTGTTTCCTTTTGATTTGAGAGAAAAAAGGAAGTAAATAATATTATGGAGGAAGTTTGAATATAGAGAGTCAACATTTACCTATTTTGTTGGAACACCCTATTATTTTTAGTGCTTCTATTTTTTTACAAAAGAGTAAAAACTGTTAATTTAGAAAATTAGATACATGGACTGTTGGAGATGCTCTAAAACTTCTGAAAACGCACGCTTGCAACATGCAGCCAAAACAAACTGTGGAGCACAGGAGGGGAGGATGCGCGGCGGCAGGTGCGGCTCACCGCCGACCTCGTGACGTCGTGCATCGTCACCCGCGCCCTGGCACTCAAGCGGAGCCACTCCTCGCGCACCGCCACCCGCACGTGGCTCACCGCCGGTCTCGTGCGCCACCGCCCCAGCGCTCCCACGCGGGTCTCCTGAAGATGATACCCTTACACAATGAGTTAAAAGTTTGAGTTTGGATTTGAAATCTATGGGGCAATATTTATATAGACGTGGGAGATATGTGAGGATCTTTGACTTCTCTTTTTGGCATCCAAAACTTTGGTTTTACCAGGACTGGATTGTAACCGAACATGGTGGAGTAATATGAGGCGAGAAATTAGTTCTTGCGTGGTGAGGTGAAAAAACTACAAGTATTTTACCTTTCTGAACAACCCGGTGTACTAATCTGACAATGACTTTGATATGCACTGAACAAAAACATTTAGCGCACTGTCAATGCAGTAAGAATAGTTCACCAGCCTCACTATTTTCCTAGATTTTCGTATACCTGGTTCAGACATTGATCAAAACCAGACATCTAGAGCACTCGAGCAGATTTGATGGGCATTGTGGTAAATGCTCAGATGGATCATAGATGCACCTGCTAGTTCAATGAACTCACAATTCCAAGGTAACTTTTAGGCACCAGAAGCAAGTACCGGCTGGAGCAGGCGAGCAGCTTCTCGAGCACAATATAGGCATAGAAAAAATAGCATGGTGGTTTTAAACAAACGACAACACGATTCTTTTACATCACGAGAAGCTGTAAATGCAGGAAAGGAGCAAGGTATTTCATCATTGACAAGTTTAACACAAGGTCTGCAACTTAGGACATGGCACGGCTTATGCTTTATTCAGCTCTAGACCATCAGGAGCAACAATAACATTTTACATGCCCACCATTTATCATGCATATCGGTTTTTCTTATCTTTATTTCCTAAACAGATGCAAATAGACCTACTAGAAGAGTGCCATCAACTAGACCCGAAGCCACCACCTCCTGGAGTAAAAATCTGAAGAGTGTCACCAGGACTAACCATTATAGTGTTCTTTCCCCCAAGGAAAATTTTTCGACCATCTTTTCTGATAAGATAGTTTGCACCACGAGCTCCATTTTCCCCTCCCTTCAATCCCCTGGGAGCATGCACCCGTCTCTCCGACAGAATGCTCACAACAATCGGCCGGCAGAACTCAATCTCCCTTACAAGGCCATCACCACCTCTGTGGAAACCAAAACCGCCACTGTTCTCCCTGATGCTGAATCTGTGCAGATGAACAGGATATCGCTGCTCAAATATTTCGGGGTCAGTCATCCTTGTGTTTGTCATGTGACATTGAACACCACTTGTGCCATCCCAGGTTGGCCCAGCTCCACAGCCACCTCCAATAGTCTCGTAATAGCCAAAAGTGTCATCACCAAACGTCAAGTTGTTCATGCAGCCCTGAGAGCAGGAACACGCTTGGAATGCCATAAGGACAACGTCTGTCACTCTCTGTGAGGTTAATACATTGCCGCCGACCACAGCAGCCTTGTCACTTGGTGAAAGAAAAGAACCTTTGGGAATTAGGATCTTTACCGGAGCTAGGCAACCTTGATTTAGTGGTATGTCCACATCCACCAAGCATCGTAGGCAGTATATGACAGCAGCTGTTGTAACTGCTTCAGGAGCGTTCCAGTTGCCATAGACCTCAGGACTGGTACCCTCAAAATCAAATATGGCTTCACCTTTACTAGCATCAAGAGTGAGCTTCAAGTGGAGAACAGATCCATCATCCATACAATCTTCATCTTCAATAACACATGATCCATTCTCCTTTTGAACTCTAGATGCAACTGTCTTAAGCATTTCTCTGACAGCTACCTCAGCATTCTTCTGGACATGGTACATATAAGATTGCACAGTAATCAAACCATACTGATTTATTAGTTCTTTGATAAGAGCTATGCCTCGCTGGTTTGCTGCAACCTGAGCATGCAGATCAGAAAGATTATCTTGGATCCTACGGGTTCCTGGGATCTTATAATCAGCAAGCTCATCTGAGCGAGGTGACTGCAACAGCTGGACTATTCCTTCCTCTTGAAACACACCCCTTTCTACAAGTTTAAATGCTTTGATGGCAGCACCTTCTTCCCAAATACACTTTGAGAAAGGAGGCATGCTTCCCGGGGTGATTCCACCTATCTCTGCATGGTGACCTCTACTAGCAACAAAAAAGACAAGTTTGCCATTATCGAAAACTGGTGTGACAACTGTTATATCAGGCAGATGGCTCCCTCCAGAACATGGATGATTTGTTACGAGAACATCACCCTCATGCAGGTTATCACCCCAAAAATTAAGCTGCCAGCGTACAGTACTAGACATGGCACCTAGATGCACCGGGACATGGGGTGCATTTGCAACAAGGCCACCATCTGGACCAAAGAGGGCACATGAAAAGTCTAGCCTTTCCTTTATGTTTGTAGAAATAGAAGTCCTTTGAAGTGTCCGGCCCATCTGTTCAGCGATACCCATGAATCGGTGATTGAAAATGGAAAGTTGGACCACATCCGCCACTTTTTCTGTAACTTCTAGCATGCTGGGAGGTGCGCTGATCTCAATTTTTATGTTACCATACTTGGTGATGATGGCTTTACAGTCCTTTTCAATAATCACTGTGCTATTCCCGTTCATGATAACTGCAGGGCCCTCCAATATATGGCCATAACCTAGATTCTCAAGCTTGTACAGTGGGGTTTCTTGCCATCCACATGAAAAATAAATCCGGCATGAGCTTTCTTGCACAGGTTTGGTTGCCACTGGTGTCAATTCCCGAGGCTGCAGGATGTTTGTGGCACCAACACCTTGAACTCTCACATCACATATGAGTATCTTTCTGTTTAGCAATTTGAAGCCATATTCTTGCTGAAACAGTTTCACAAACTCATCAGCATAGTCATTTCCAGATCCTGCCTCGGGCTGTTTAACCATGATCGTTGTATCAGTTCCCTCATACCTCAAATTCAAGTAGGAATCTGTCCTGATGTTCTCCTCTCCAAAACCCTGCTCTCTTAACTTTTGTTTCACTTGTTTTACTAAAAGGGCTTCTCTTCTGGATGCCTCTGCAGCAGAATCAGCATTATAAACAGCAGAGTATGGTTCTTGCAAGTCTTCAATGACATCAGCAAGGCCCATTCCATATGCACTCAATATTCCACAGTATCGGTGAACAAGTACCTCAGACATACCCAGGGACCTTGCAATAGAACATGCATGTTGAGGACCAGCACCACCAAAACATGCCAGGGCATGGTTCTTCGTATCATGTCCCTTCATTTCTGTCAACTGGCGTATAGGCCGACACATTGTCTCATTTGCAACATTGACAAAACCAAGTGCAATCTCCTCAACTGACATGTCCTTTGCTGATGGGTCCTGATTTTTTCGGTGAGAGTTGATCTCAACCACAAGATTCTCCAATGCCTTTCTTGTAGCTTCATAATCCAAGGGCATGTCTTCATTTGGGCCAAATATTGATGGGAAAAACTCAGGAATAACAGTTCCAAGGATCAAATTAGCATCTGTAATCGCCAGCTCGCCACCTTTCCTGTAACAAACTGGACCAGGATGTGCTCCAACAGATTCTGGCCCAACCTTGAAAGCACCAAACAGAAACTTAAGCTTCGATCCACCACCAGCAGCCACAGTGTTTATGTCAAGCTGGGGAGCTTGAATTATTGCCCCAGCAATCTGGGTCTCCAGAACTTGTTCATAGCTTCCATCATAACGGCTCACATCCGTGGATGTACCTCCCATATCAAACCCAATCAGCGGCTTGGATGTCTCAAGTTCAAACAAGGTTTGTGAGTAGCCAACCACACCACCCGCGGGACCTGACAGCACTGCTTTGTGCCCAGAGAATCTCTTCTCCGGTGCAAGTCCTCCATCTGATTGCATAAATAGCACATTCACTTGTTCAGACCCCCTTCAAATTTTGACATGAATCCAGATAAGTACTCTTTGATGACTGGGGTGAGATACGCATCCACACTCGCTGTCAAGCCCCGAGGTACAGCACGGACCATTGGTATCAGAGAAGAGGATAAGGAGACATGCTTGAATCCCATACCTAAAGCTAACTTCTCAACAAGGAGTTCATGGTGAGGATAAGTATAAGAATGCATCAACACCACAGCCAAGCATCTAATCCCCTTGTCAAGCAAACCTTTCAACAAAGACTTCAGTGTTTCCACATCAACAGGCTTCGCTACCCTGACCAACTCCCCAGAGATTCCTTCAACAGATGACCCGTCTCCCTCACCCTCCCGAACGAGCTCAACACGCTCGTCGACCTCAACGACCTCCTCATAAAGGTTGGACGGCTTCGATACCTTGAGGTCGAATATGTTCGGTCGAGCCTGATTACCAATCTGAAGCAAATCCCTGAATCCCCTCGTGACACAGAGAGCGATCCTCTCACCTTTCCTCTCAAGCAGCGCGTTCGTGGCGACCGTGGTGCCCATCCGAATCCACTCGATCTTGCCGGTGGGGATCTTCGATGACCGGGGGATCTTCTCACCGGTGAACTCCTCCAGGATCCTCCTAATCCCTTCAATGGGCGCGTCGTCGTAGTTCGACGGGTCGACAGAGAGCAGCTTCATGACATAGCCTTCCGATCTCCCCGGAACCTCGGCGTAGATGTCAGTGAACGTGCCTCCCCTGTCAATGCAGAACCTGAACTTCTCCGTGCCTGTGCTGCTGCCCATCGTTCGCCTCCTCCGCAATCAACTGGGGGTGGAATCGTAGTTCTCTGGACCACAATAGCAGAGAAGGTACGAATTAATCAGATTGAATCTAGCAGTGAGTGACTAGCAGATCATCGGAACAATAGTCCATAATCATGCGTTATCCTGTAAATAAAATTTTAATCTAACACAAAGATATGCAAAAGGAACTGTCGAGTGCTTTGAGTTTGGGGCACTGCCTACAAGGAAAGCATACCGGTCTCCAGGATGGAGGGGAGCAGAGAGGCTTCCGTGGACCAGCGGCAGCAACAGCGGAGGAGGAACGAGGCGGCGCTGGTTACGAGCTTCTCGCCGCGCCGTGCGCCGGTGTTTGTTGGAGGCCGCGATTGACTTGGAGGCCAGTGAAAGGGCCACGCGATGACAGGACACGGGAGGAGGAGAACGAAAGCTTGGATTGTGCTAGCTCGCGGGCCCCGATGTCAATCAAAGAACTTGGGTTGTGGGAGTGGGAATCACGCCTTTTCCGCAATTACTAATGCAGTGTTTGTGCAACAAAAAAAGAACTCAGATGCGGATGCCACTGAGAACATTAGGTGCATGAAATCGTCATGATGTACACTCATATCTTACTCTTACCAAGTAAAGACATTAGGTGCATGCAACATGATATCCCATCCCACGACACAACAAATGAAGATCGAAACTTCAGCCATGTATCTTCTTCGCATTAAGCAGAAACACTATTCATGGACTAGCAATCAAAACTTCAGCCTGTATCTTTTTTGCATTAAGCAGCAACACTATTCATGGGCTAGCAAATATCAAGACATTCAGAAGAATTATTGTTACATTCAATACAAATATATAATGACGTACCAGATATTATTGTTACAAAACGCTAATCAACACTACTAGTGGATCGAAGAGCGTGCGATGCCGCGGCAGCCCAAACTAGAATTCTGGCACATGCAGACATGCTTCAAGCCTTCTATAGTTTCCTAGTTTAAAATGGCCAAAGGTCACCCCAAAGTGACCTGCGGGCCTGAAAATGCAAGGTAGGGTTCTTGCTTTGGGTGACCACTATACGCTCAAATGTGCCTTCAGATGCATCCCTTTTGGTGGAACGACATACGTCCATCTGTACTTGCTTTCCTCTCCGCATGGGGCTGTATATGATGCGCCCCCAACCGCCTCCGAGATCAGCACGAATTGTTTCTTCCTCCTCTTCATCCCCTTCGCTCTCATGGAATAAACTTAATTCGTGTGTATCAGAAGCATATGGGACCAGACTGTCCCCACCATCAACAGGAACCTCTTCATCTTCCTCACTTGGAAATTGATCGTCTGACAAAAACCAGCAACAAGGAAAAATGACTTCCAGACATTACATACAAAAGGACTGGAGGAACAATCATGAGTAGATAATTACCATAGTCAATGATAAGGTCTTCCGGTTTTCTCTTGGCATGGCGTTCTTTAAGTGTCTCAAATTTCATTCCATCAAGTGGCCAAGCTCCCCTAGTTTAGAAAATATAAGAAATTCTTACTTGAGTCAAATATACAAATGTGAGATCATGTGATAACTTAGACAAATTGCACATAGGCATGTTAATGTGCAGAACGAGAGGTAATTTAATAAATCTGAACTTTAGAAGTTACAAGTTCTTACTCTGGCCGTTTACCCCTTCTTAAAGCAACATAGCAAAATTTTTCATCCTCATAACCACGCAAAGGCACACCCTTTGATCTCTGCAGAAAATATCAGAATAAGGTGACAAGAAAACTGACAGCTACAAAGTTCAATAGTTGTCTACAGGTAAATACAAAATTCTAAGGCTCCCACAAATTTAGAAAAAGGTGCATCTATTCTGTACCCAAAAGCGGAAAACAATTTGTTTAAACTTTAAAGCACTCACAGTCTTACATCACATACTACCACAGCACTAAAAGATACTGCATAAATTTGCATAATTTTTGGTGTGGCATAAAAACATGTATTAAGTGTTGATCTGAAATAAAGAGCAGTAAGTATATAAGAATGGCATAACTCATGCTCAGCATAACATCATTTACCAGTTGTTCATAGAGTGTAATATTTGACAATTCCTTTTAGTGACTCAGATGTAAGAAATAAAAAATAACTGTTTAATAAAAGTACATTATAGTACAAAAACTAGCGTACAACCAAGAAAAACGTTAGAACAACCTTATAAGCACGTTGAGATGACGTCCTTTCCAATCTCTGGACAAAGTGGCAGTATTTATCAGTATTCTCCAGTGGACACCGACCATCATGAGGACACTGATGCAGAGAATGAAATTAGTCTTATCAAAGTGCATACAAACAATAATACAAGCATTTGTAGTTCCAACTTACAGGGGCAACCACAAAAGCACCATTTTTCAACGAGGCTTCATGAGGAACAACACTTTTTATTTTACTTGGAGGACGGCTTGAGGATTTTTCAATTTTGCGACACTTCTGGAAAACACAAAGCTTATGTAAATAAGGTCCTATGATCCAAGGATGCGTTAAATATCCCAGTAGACATATTTAGGGAGTAGAACATACTCTCTTTTCCATCCAAAGGATATATGAGCGCATTTGGCTTATAATTTTTGCTCCTTGAGGTGTTCCAGGTTCTAACAATACCTAAACATGTAGTATTCTTTTCAGTTCCAAGAATAACTGGAAACATATCCCCCACACAAGCACAAACATGGTAATATAAAGGGGGCACGGGCGATTGGGATTTGATTATACCAAAACATCACTTGTTAGGTCCCAAAGCTGGCGCACTATGGTTATACGATCATTCAAAGAAGGAATCTCCCCAAGTGCATAGGACTGCATGTCAACGAAAACAATACTTAGCAAAGGAAGAGCCACAACAGAAATCTAATTTAATGAAAATAATATGCAATTTGAAGTAGTTCTGCAAAACTATATACCTCACATGACTAGAGACACCACAGAAAATAAATTAATAGATTGAACTTACTGATATTACAAGATCATGCCCTCGCTCATGTTTTTCTAAGTTGCGGTTCAAATCTTGGATGCTGTCATAACTGTGGATAAGTGGACACCCCTTCAAATCTATAAATATTTGTCAAGTATACAAAATAATTAGCATTTACTGCTAAGCTCAGAAATGAAAATTCAAGAACTGTGATAAAAGAAAGCTACTGTTAGTGTTTCACACTGAAGTGTCACCATGGCCACACCCACAAACGACAAGAATATATGTTCCATTCAGGGCTAAATTTACCATAAGAAGTTTAATCAACTTTACCAAATATGTTCATAAAACCCCTTAATGCTAAGAATATATCTCATCGGTATGACGGTAGTTTACATTTAATTCTAACTCACACATGCCTGCAACGCGAGCATTACTGATATTTATAACAATTATGTAACCAAAGGGAGCTAAGCTTACTGTCAAGAAGGCTCTGTCCTGCTCTCTGCATTTCCTTTGAAGGTTCAATCAGATTAACCTTCTCTATTGACTTAGGCCACACTGCCCTCATAGCCCTGCATTATTATAGCCGTTTTAGTCCTGTCCTGTGCAAACATACTCTTTGCAAGAGCAGTAAAGTAAGCCATACTCACCAAAGTGCTGAACTTGGCCCAGCACCGAAATCCAGCACCTTGGCAGGTGCAAATTCCGGCAACCTACGTCGAACCTGCAAAATCTATGAATCAGCACCTGAAAGAGCTCTAGCAAACAAATTCAGGTCGTTGTGGACAATAGCGAGTTGGCCGGTCCTCTGACCTCGCGGAGCACGCGGTGGCACGCGGCGTAGATGGCGGGCATGCGTGACGCGACGTATGCGACAGTCTCGTCCTCGCGGTACCGAAGGCCGATGTCACCATAGGCAGACCGCACCTTCCACCTCGCGGCACGCTGCTCGGCGCCCGCGGGAGCGTTGGGGTCGTCGAGGAGAGCGCCGCGTGTGGCCGCCGCGGCCAGCTCGGCGCCTGTGCCCTTGGCGCGGTCGAAGGAAGCCGAGAGCAGCAGCACCTTGCGGTTCATGTGCGCCTTGTCCTGGTCTGCGCGGGTGAGCGCAAGAGGTCAGTGATATGAGGCGATCAAGCAATCCATCGAGCAGGTGGTGGGCGTGGACGGATGTCCCATTACCGCGGAGGTAGCGCTTGATAGCGCGGCGGAGGGAGAGGGGGACGAGATGGATGCCCTGGGACTGCTTGGCCGCCGTGCGGAGAGTCTCCGGCGTCAACAGACGCGGCGCCGTCTCCGGTAGGAGCGCGGCCGCCATGTCTTGGTGTCGCGGCGGCTCTACCACACAGCACACGCCAGTGACCAGACCAACTATTCGCTCGTGTGCAAAGGCGGTTCAGAGGGTAGGCGGCTGGGATCAGCCGATCAGGGTCAGGGAACCAGTCTTCTCAGGAGACCCTAGTTTAGGTTGATCTGAGCCGTCCTAACGAGCACATGCGGCTAAGATCAATGTGAGGACAACTTTAGCTTCCTCACTCTTGGCCACGCTCGCCGTCTCAACTCTCAAGTCTCAACCGTCATCTGACCTTCCTTTTCTTCACACTCTTGGGCATATTTGTTGTGGATTTTGGATGACAGAAGATGGATAAGATAACAACTGCGAGTACGACTAACTAGGAATTTTGAAGATTACTTAGATCTTCAACCACAACAATACTAAGTCCACCAGGGAGTCAGTTTTGCACGAGTTTTGAAGGATACCCTTCGTTTCTCTGTTTTGCCGGTGTTAAGTTTGACGATAATTTTGATATTGAAAGGGGTAGGATAGTCATTTCCCGCTTGAAATACATACTCAGGAATACATAGTCCTAGGCACACGAATTGCCGTTATAGTTACAACAGAGGGTCGTAATGTACCACGTAAAGATGCACTGAAGCCTGCACATAAAAAATGTACAATGCTTGCGTCGTAATGTACGTATGTACATTTTTACAACTTGGTCACACTCCGCTTCTGCTGTAAGGTTTACTTCATCCCGTCAGGAGCATTCTATTTCCTTGTCCCGAGGCCACCCAAACTCTTCGAAGAATGACAGTACCACGCCGTTGGACCAACCGAAACCGGTCTGCCAAACGACATATATGAGCCCAAATAAGAATTGGAAGGATAGTTTAATACTAGACCTCTAATTTCATTAATCAACTAAATAAATTTGTATTAGAAAAGGTTCTCACGATACTACACTCATGGAAATTACCCAAAGTATACCTAAGTGTAGAATGCCATTTACTAAGACATGGAAGCATGCATGATCATGGGTGAGCTCAAGTGAAAAAACAAGGTTGCTTTGATTCCCACCATACAACCGTACCTGAGGTTTGTATTCACCGCCGCCTCCTGATTTTCCACAGGCCTCTACATCATACTTCTCATGCATTGCGCCAGTTTTTTTGTAAGCTGCGTAGTTTGTTCTCAGCCACCTTGTAGAGATGTCCTCAGCTAATACTCTGGCCTCGTCTGAGCCAGAATTCAACAATCCCTCAACTATAAGGTGCTGCACTGGAGCCCATCCATTTGGGAAATCCCTGTTCAAATTATTGTCTCGACTGTTAAACTAACGGAAGCAAAGTAATTCTCGAGTTTCCAAAGGGAACTGACCATTGTTGCCCTGTGTTGGACAAGGAAGTTGCAATTCCTGCGGCACAAAGTAATCCAGATCTCTGAAAGCTCCTCATAACTGTTACTGATTTTGCTTCATCAGCGAATTGCACCAGCTCTGGACAGTTTCAGACAACCAAACTCAGAAACAATTCAAGTGTTAACAGAATCTAATAGAAAACCGACAGTTCCAGCTGCAATTTTGTTTTTTCCCAGAACTTAGAGCAATTGAAGTATTTAGGCAAAGGCAAAGCAAGTTCACTGCCAATATCTTCATGAATTATCAGAAACACGTAAATGAAAGATTTTTCATAGTTTCCTAGTTTCTAGTCCTTTGGTAGCTAAGTTGATAATACCTATATTCTAATTAGACTTGACAAAAAAGAACTGCAGACCAACAGAATGGGCTATGACAGAAACATAGCTAGATATTGTTTTGGATACTATTAAAACAAAAAAATAAGCTCAGGCACTAGAAATAAACAAAAAAGTCAAGGGCTCGAAGGACACACCTGAATTGTGTGCATTTAGCCACAATGGTATAAAGTTAGAGGCGAAGATATTGCGGTTATGTGAGTCAGGCTTCCATTGGTAGACTCCCTGGGATATACAGTTAAATACCATTAGGAAGTGTCAACCAAAATCGGATAAGATCTAGTAAGAAACAAAATGCTATCTTTCGTCAAAACCTGGCTGTTTCCATCAGTAGAGATCCAATAGTCGAGCCACTGCCCCATCTCGGAGTTCCACAAAATGGAATCAATTGCAATATGACGTGCTTTTGAGGCCTCAAGAAATTTATCTGAAGTAGCATTCTCTCCAAGGAGTTTGGCAAAGACTGCTATGTCCCGCTCCATCTGTAATGTGCATAAATATAGTAAGGACAGTGACACATTTCAACATCACTAAATTCCTGAGAAGTAATTGCAAATGTTTGATTCCAACTAGCTTCCTGGGAATGGTGAAGTTGAACATTACTACTGCAGGTGCGAAATAAAAAAAATGTTGAACATAAGTATCAGGACCATGCTAAATATGTATACACACAAAGCTGGAATTGAAATATCATGACAAGCAGCATTCCTTGCCTTGAACATAAATGTGTTCAGGTCCACAGGTATAATGAAAGTCGTTGCCAATGTTGTCATATCAGAAGAATTTCTGCAACAGCAGGGACACCGGACACCATTAGAAACAGAACTTGGTATGTGGTACAATCGTGAATTTTGATACCATTAGATACATTACAACTTCTACCTTGGCATGTCCTAATTTTGAGTAATGTATGAGTTATCAAGCAACTAACCTCATCCATCGAGAGCTAAAATCCCATCCTGATTCTGCTGTTGAAGCAACTTGGTGATATAATTTTTCCTTGGCAGCTTCAGAGTTAAGCTTTGAAGCCAGTTGCTCATCCTTCACGAAAAATAGACAATAGTTAGATGGCCCTTCAAATAGCAAAATTTTTGGTGCATCAGAAAGTGGTGGGCCACTGAAGTTTCAAGAAATGTGCTGTAGGACACTGTAAAAAGTAAAATTCAGAAAACTACAGCCATTTGTACACATGTATCACAAAACTACAACATTTTAAGTCTATTTCAGAAAACTACAACTTTTGTGGCATTGTTGGATGACAGGTGGGAGTGGATCAGGTCATAAAAGCTGTACGTTCTTGATACTTTGGGATGAAATAGTTGTAGTTTTATGAAATGAACTTCAAAAGTTGTAGTTTTTTTATACATAGGCAGAAATAGTTGTAGTTTTGTGAAATTTACTCTAAAAAATCCTATGCTGCGGGATACTCATTTTTTATGAAGGACACTACTTATTCTTATTTGCCAAAGAAATTTAAATTTTAATATTTTCCATCAGAAAAGGATACATTTTCATAGTGTCCTGTAGCAAACTTTCCCCAAGAAAAGACTAGGTAGTAAAGACTTTACAATAGTTGCACTTTCTGGCCTAGGTTTGTTCCACATAGCCTGGTACCGACACAAATTATGGACTTGACCATGCTTGTCCATTATAGCCACATTATGAACCTCTGCATCAGAAGAGGCAATATAAATGTAGTGATTTTAATCATGTGAAAATGCAAAACAGGCTCAACAGCTGCATTCTTTCATGGCCTACCTGAGGTCCAGAAACTATGCTCTTTCAGCAGGGAGGGAAACACTGTTTTTACAAAATCCAAATCACCAGTTGCCTTGTATATTTCCAAGATCATGGAGCTTAAAAGTGGCGGTTGGCTGCAAAACAAATCACTTATCAGTATATTCTCAACACTCCGCGGGCCACTGTTTAAAGGCAAAGCTACGACCTTTCGAAACATTAATGAGGGTGTAGTCATCAGAATAGAATATTATGTGCTGTACTAATGATCATTCTAGAGCAAGAATCGTGACCTTCGATTAGTGTAGTATGATCTTGCACCATTGAGAACAAAACCGTATTTCTCCACCAGGTACACGAGATTGCGCGCAATGCCCTTTGCCGTGTCATACATTTTGCTCACCAGCAAGCCTCTGCATCAAGTCACCATTAATGTACCATGAAGAAGCAATAACAAAAAAACATCAGTATCAGACTTCATAGAGAATCAGCTCGTAGTGGCAGTCTAATAATAGTATAAAACAGGATCTGCAAGCGCAGAGGATCGCTGCCCCATGACTTGGTCATTTGCTCAGTTTTGTTATTACTGCTATGAAGGACAGATCATTAGGACTTGGTCAACGCAACGATCGATCAGTAATCCCGTTCGACGTATAATAATTGGCGAGGACCGCCAGCAAGACGACAATGCAAAAGAGTCACCAATGATGCAGCCGCCCATAGAAAATCATGCAGAAAACGACGTGCACGATGCAGGAACGGACAAGTGAGCGCGCAGGATTCAACGATCCCGATACAGCGAAGGACACGTGCATCGAACTATTCGTTCGTCCCCGGGAAAAGATTCGTCGTGTCCTGGCGATTCAGTCGGTTGTTCGGAGCTGAAAATAGTAGTGTTCGATGGTAGCAGGGGACAAGGAAAGTGCGACGATAATGAAGCAAACAGCAAAGCAGGCAGAGATGAGATGAAAGCGAGGGGCAGGGGGATCTGGCCGGACCTGATGACCCAGTAGGAGTCCCAGTAGTAGACCTCCCGGAACCTGGAGCCGGGCACGACGACCCCGCCGGGGAGCGGCAGCAGCGTGTGCCTCTCCGGGCACGCCGCGACGGCCGGCGCCACCCGCCGCGCCAGGTCCTTCCAGAGCGCGTGCACCTCGAGCGCCCACGCCCGCGCCTCGAGGCTCTCGACGCGGGGCAGGAACCCGGGCGGCTCCGGCGCGAAGTCCGGCGGGTCGGCGGCGACCAGGTCCGATCCGGCCGCGCCGAAGTGCCGCGCCACGTAGGCATCCAGGTCCGCGCAAGAAACCGGCCGCGGCAGCGCCGCCAGCGCGTCCGCGGCGGCGCGCGCGGAGGTCGCGAGGGGAAGGTCGACGTAGAGCTTGGGGTCGAAGTCGGCGGGGCCCAGCGCGCGCAGCGCCTCCGACTGCACGCGCTGCAGGAGGTCGAGCAGCTCGCGGGGCCCCTCGTCGGCGGCGGCGGCGGTTGGAGCCATCGCGGTGAAGCGGATGATGATTAGGAGGAGGGCCAGGAGAGCGGCGTGGGTACGAGGATGCGGGAGCCCAACCATCCGACGAGGCCTTTTGTACTGGTTGTTGTTCGCTTTTTCGGGTCCCCACACCCAGACGGTTGCAGCGGCGAGCGCGGCGGGCTTCCTCGTGACACCTCTCCGGCTGGCTGCCTACGCGGGAGTGGAGTAGCTGGGGGTCCGATCTCCGGAGGCCACTAGGCCTGGCAGCTAGTAGGATGGCGCGCTTTGTCAAGTCAATTGGTTCAGGCTTTGGGTCGTCGCCGCCCGGGGCCGGCCGCTGGGTCTTGTCGCGTGCGAAACTGCGCTCGGGCTTGCCAGGTGACCCGATGGCCACAGCCCACGCCGACGTCCAGTCATATTTCTGATCTTCTACGAGGAATACATGCACTCGCACTTTATTCTACGAGGGTATCTGAAAAACTCAGAGTCTGAACTCGACACATCTTTACTCCTGACACGATTTCCTCATGGTGGCCTAGCAACTTTTATGAAACAAAAACTAATAAGCGTGTATTCTACGAGGATCTTTTGCTATGAATATATGCACTCACACTTTATTCTACGAGGGTATCTGAAAAACTCGAGAGTCTGAACTCGACACATCTTTACTCCTGAGTCCTGACACGATTTCCTCACGGTGGCCTAGCAACTTTTCTGCAACCAAAAACTAATAAGCATTCTTATGTTCTGCTTTCAACTTCTGCCTTGCTGGACGCGAGATTCGGTATATTAGTCTGACTCCAATGGATGGCTCAAATGGCTACACAAACCCAAAATAGGTAGGAACAGTGTCAAAATACCTCTCCAACGGATGACCTGAATATCACACCCATTTGGCGCATCCTGGTGGTCATTCCCCAAAAATGCAGCAGCCAAACCGCGACCCATCTCCTCCAATCCTCCTCCCGGTAGCTCCCACCGCAGCATCTTTCGTCGCCCGCGACCGCCGCCGCGCTCCACCCCCGTCGCGCGCCGCCCGTGGGTTCTCCAGCCGCGCGGCGCCGCGCTCCTCCCCCGTTGCGTGCCGCCCGCGGGCTCCCCGTCGCGCGCCGCCGAGCTCCTCTACCGCCACGCGAGCTACCCGCCCGGTCTCCGCGGTCCTAGGGCCGTTGGGCGCCGCTCGAGCTCCCCGCTCCCGACGGCGGAGCGGGACCGAAGCAAGACGGCGGGCGGTGGCGGATTTGAGACGAGCTGGGATGGGTCTTTCGTTGGAGATGGAATTTTTTTTGATCTTGTATGTTGCAACCGTTCAACACTCAATTTGGAGTTTAGCTCTCCACTACCGTTGGAGATAGCCTTATATCCTCGTCCAGAGTACCTGTACACTTTGCATGTCCTCTCAGTTTCCCCTCTAGCCTGTGGGCCTTGTTCTACGGCGAGAACATCTCAGGAGCTCCACGCCGAGGTTAAAAAAATGGGATTGATCGCAGGCTAACCGATTTGCTACAGTAAGTAGCTTCTATTTTCCCGGGCAGACCATCCGACTGGTCGTGATCGGTTCTCCGATTAACCGGGATAACTAGCTGATTTCATCGGTTATTATTAAAACTAGGTGAAAACAAAAATATGAGTTTATAGTACATTTTGTATACAATCATGCAAAGTTTCACCTCCAACAAACACTTTTACAAGATGTAACAAAAAAAAATAGAAAATGAGCATCAACAGTTGCGGGTTCCAACTATTCATATTGAACCTGCAACCCGATACCGTTCAAACGCTGATTTTTCTTTTTTGTTGGGTCTTGCACAATTAATTGTTGTAACTATACTTTTGCATGTTGATAGAAGATAATATTCATTTTTGTTATAATTTTCCACATATATTATATGATGCAGATTGACCGTAGAAGTATGGGAGCACCTAATCCTATGGGAATACTAGATGTTTTCTCGTTCTGTGTGGTCTGTGCGCCAAAATGCCTCTTAGGCATGTATTTGTGTTTTTTTATTTTTTTCCCTGCCCGTGTGTCAATAGTATATCTCTGAACCGACAGGCACCACTGGTTCTCTTCTTTCTAATACAAGCGCCCATATGGTTTTGTGGCTTTCGGGAAAAAAAAGGATTAGTTGAAAGTGTTCAACCAGGCATCACCAACTTGATCTTGATCTCGGCGTGTATCCAAAATACCGTAAGAACGACTCAACTACTCCATAGAAAATGTTCCACTCCTCCAGCTCTCATTCAGGGCCCCCAAACTAAACAAAGTGTTATTATTATATTTATATGCAGCAGGGCAAAAACTAGCAGAACACGTCAATCGCTTCGCTATGTTAAAGCGGTTAATCATAGTGATAACCAGACTGATGATGATAACACGGAGTTCATGTTAATTTGGAGAGTGTACCTGTTGATCAAGATAACAAGGAGGATAATTCTTTTCAGATAGATATATTTGATCCGAGATATTGAAATTCCCTTCGCCCACTCGAGTTGACATTTTAGCACAAATAGGTCCAAGAAGAGATTTGTTGGTTCGGAAAGGTTCCAAAAGATAGGTTATCAAGAAGGTTTTCTGCAACACATACTACACTAGAATTGTCGTTTTTTCATTTTGTTCTATTTTAGCTTTGTGAAATACATAACAAATTCATATACACGTTCAAATTCCTGACGCGATATGTGCTCCTCATGCTCATCGAACTCAGATGCAATGTTCTGCAGCAGCGGAGTGCTTCACTGCTGTGTTCTACAATAATAATATTACAACTGCCTATTGCTTTCCGTTCCACACATAATTATGTTTGTTGACTGCCCGCGGTCTAGCGTGATGTTCGTGCCAAAGATTCATAGCAAAACAAACTAAAAACTTGACGGTGCCCGTGCCCGGGTTAGTTGATGGTGCCTCCGGTACGTGTAGATATATTATTTCAGATTAGTTGAAAGTGTTCAACAAAGTATCCATAGTAGGGAACATAAAAGTCACTACTTGATCTCGATATGGATAAAACTATAATTATTTCCAGATAACAAGGTTTATTATGGACTATTATGAACACGTTTGGCAAGTGAAATACAAGTATTCTACCAATGGAGACAATGCACACATGAGAAAACTGTTCACTACAGTGTGATTACATGGGGAGAAAGAGATATACCGGTTATCAAATACATATTCATCAATTCTAGGAAAGCCAGTAGTGCTGAAGGCCAGCCACTTCCTTGCATTGGAGCAGCAACCGACCCAAGGAGGGCTCAAGGGACAGGAACACCACATTGTATCTATCTATGTTCTACAATTGCCAGAAATAGATCCCTAGGTGGCGGCTGACTGACAGTGGGCGGTTGTCTATCGGGCGGCGATGGCACCGCAATGGTGCTGGGCGGCACGGGAAGTAGGCGGTCTCGGTGTGTGTGTGGGTGTGGGTGGGGGGGGGGGGCATCTCGTGGCCGACGACTTAGCGGCGAACGACAACATGGTCAGCACCAACGGCGGGTAGGCGGCGGGCGGTAGGGCAGGGACAACAAGAGTCGTTAAGGAAGATAACTGGTGGATGGGTCATCCTTGATTTGAGTCGTCATGCGGGCTTAGATGGGGAAGTATGGGGTGGGCGGAGGAAGGTTCTAAGTTGACATAGGGTGGAGATTAACAACACCTGGGAGAACCGGAAATCTTTTACGTCGACTAGGACTACGCAAACAATTCGTCGACCTAATGTCGCAAGTCATAGTTGTGATAAGCAACCAAACACTAGCCGAAAAAATTATGGCATGCCAACTATTTGATGTGACAAAGTTTGATAGTGAACCAAACACATCCTAAGATTCACTCCCCTATTCCTAAATGGTTGTCACTAGAGCAAACAACTTAAGTCATTTTTTTTAACTAGAATTGTTGTCCTAACATTAACAATAGCAATATAAAAACAGTGAGAATACAAATTACGATTTATCATTAGTCAGGATTAAAGAGCAAAAATATTAAAATGTTGGCAGTTGGAAAACAAACATGCATAAAAATAGAACCGACCCGTCGCGTCCCGTCCATGGTTCACATAACTGGTAAAAACCGGCCGGTTATCCCGATTAACTAGGGAACCGGTCCCGGTCGGTCATCCGGTTAACCCGAGCAAACCCACGCTGTGCACTGTAGCAAAACGAGCGGTTTTCCTGGTTAACCGGCCGGTTTTTCCGGTTCAAAACTGGACACATCAATCCGGTTATGTGAATCTTGGTCCCGTCTCGCCCCGTCCCTAGAACCGACGCTACCTTTGAGACACAATCTGACACAAAAAAAGACGACATTACACAGGCAGAAGTTTCCACATCATATTAGAGGGAACTTATCTTGCTAAACATACATCACAAAGGCACTATCTCAACAAACAAAAACAAGAAAGAAAGGGAAAAAGTAAACAAAGCATTGCATGCTCAGTTATGATCAACATCCTACTTCTATATCATGGCTTCAGCTGCATTTAGGTAGCATGCTATATGGCCTTTAAGCTAACCAATATATGTCATCAGGCTAGCGAGGTCAAGAGATCAGGCTCTGTTAGCACGGCCCCTGAGAACTTCCAAGTCCATGTCATCAGGGTCAGTTGCTTGAATCTCGAAATGCACCCCATCAAGCTCGTGGCGGAACTGATTCCTTGACACGGCGTATATGGTCTTTGCACGGATGCGAGAATCATCAGGAGACCTGCAACAGAAGATAGCGATAGCTCTATGAAATTGGCCGCAGTTATCCGCGACAGAGCACCCCTTTTTCCCCTCGAAATAAAAGGGAAGCTCTGTTATACTGAATCAAAATTTCAATCTAAGATGAGAATCCTTGTGCACTTGATGCAGGTAATCTAACCTCCCCTGCCACTTCACCATCAGATGTACTTTTTTTTTACTTGCTGATGGAATCAACATGAACTGATGTACGTATTCGTTAATCTAGAACTGTTTTTTTTCCCTTCCAATCGACACCTATAATCTAAGAACTCAAAAGCTTGCCAACAGGGTTCAATCAGCAAAACATGTGCACATGCCACTCAAGCAGATAATGAGCGGAACACAGGCCAGGGCCAGGGTAAGAAAAGCACAAACCAGGAGATGAAGAATATCTTGCTCTTCCGGCAGTTGTCGTCGCTGACGAAATCCAGGTCGTAGACGGCGTAGCGGCAGTCGTCGGCCGGCAGCGACGCCGTGAAGTCGTCGTAGCTCTCACCCGGCGCGCCGGTCTTCTCGACGATGATCTCCTCCTTCCGGTCATCAATCTTGAAGATCACGTACCGGTGCACCTTCCTCCGCTTCAGCTCCATGAACGCGCTCTTGCTGCGCTCCGGCACATCGATCCACGCCGGCGAGCCGCCTCCTGAACAGAGCAACAAACAATCATTCCCCATCAGCCCACAAGAACAAGCATCTCCGCCCCAGATCGGGCGTAAAGGGCGAAGCGAGTACAAGCAAACGACCATTGCCGTGAACCCAAGAAACTCCATGGAAGGAAAGGACGGGCGGTCTGAACAGAAGATGTGAATGCGTTCTACGAAAGCGCGCGCAAGTAAAGGAGTGAAGGGGAGTGGAGGCCTCGTTAAAGGGGAGGAGATGAGGCATGGGGACTCACCACCCATGGTAACGAGGCTGCCGCCACCATGTGTCCCGCGCTCTCGTCACGATCCCGGTCTCCCGGCGCGGTGGAGCTGATCCGTGGGCGGCGGAGCAGGGGGATCCCACGGGCCGAGGAGATGGAGTCTCCCATTATTTTAGTGTTTTTACTCGAGTTGGAATTGAATACGGGCATTGATGGTTTCATGGGATTCGTGCGCGGCGGCCCGCCGCGTCCGGTCAAATCTTGCTCTTATCCCCGGGCCGTTCATCTCCGACTCCGATCGACCCCAAAGCCGACAGGAACGGCCCATTAACGCCCATTCAGCGCACAACCAAAGGCCGGCCCAACTAGTCCTTTGAAAGCCTGAAAATTGAGATCGGCCCACAGCCCATAATCCATCTAATCCTTCTCGGGCCTTGACACTCCCGCGCCGCTGGCGTCAGAGCTAGCCATCCCCCGGCTCGCCTCCCACTGCGCCGCCACCATCAGCCATGGCGTTCGCCGCGCGGAGGAGCCTCGCCACGCGCCTCTCCCACCACCTCACGCGCCGCGTCCACCCCAGCATCCCCCATGCCCTCTCCTCACGCTCCGATGACGAGCCCACAAGCCCCTCCTCGCCGCCGCCGCCGCCACTCCAAGCTCCGCTCTTGCGCGGTTCTAGAGCGACCCAGAACGTGAGCCTCTTCCCTTTCTCTCTCCACCTCGCGGGGACGAACCGCCGCAGCTTCTCTTCTTCCGCCCCCGCACCGGGCCCTGACTCCGCGCCTCCCGCCGAGGTTGATGGGGCGAGCCTCCTCGTGGACGCCGCGGATGCGGTGGCGTCGGTGCCGGCGCCGTACCCGGGGAGGTGGCCGCCGCGGCCGCCGACTCGTTATTCCCAGTCGCGGCCCTTCAGCACGTCATCGACGCCGTCCATTCCTTTACCGGGCTGAACTGGTAAGCTCTGCGATGTAGCTACACGGTTCCGGATCTTTAAAGTTGGATCATGTGCTGACATGCTAATTGTCCGCCTCATCTGTTCTGTCTGATTAGGTGGGCGTCTATCGCACTGACGACCTTGCTGATCCGGAGTGTGACAGTCCCGCTGCTTGTGAAGCAATTGAAGGCTACGACCAAGCTGCAGGTAAATTCCTTCAATAGGGCGCAACTAGCCTCTTTACCATTCTCTATTTGCTTGATTTAGTTTATGTTTGGATCAAAACCATCCTGCAAAGCCTTTTTGTTATACGTCAAGAATGCTACAACAACAACAACAACAAAGCCTTTTATCCCAAGCAAGTGGGGTAGGCTAGAGATGAAACCCAATAGGAAACACGAAAGTTTATAATATATTTTTTTCATCTGCAAAACGCCTCTCAATGAGCCAAGGGCTCAATCCCGCTTTACTTGCAGACCGGTAGTATTCATCTGTTCTCAATAGTAAACAGTAGTCCGCGTTAAGCTAGATATTGGGTTAACATGTTGCATGTCACATTTTTAGGCACTTCAAATAAATTGTAAAAGATATACCATAGTATTTGAAATGTATTGATATCAACAACAACAACAACAACAAAGCCTTTTATCCCAATCAGGTTGGGGTAGGCTAGAGATGAAACCCATAGGAAACACGAAAAATGTATTGATATCATTTGAGTAAATATTTTGGTAGCTACATAATTTCTATTTAAAGTTTTAAACAAGAGTTAAAGTTTCCGATTTCTAATTTAGGAGATCAAGCGGTCAATTCTGAACTCAAATACCTTGATGTATAAAATGTTATTGTGGTTCCAATTCAAGGATTTAGATCAGCTGGCCATGCATAATATAGATGCTATTTTCCGAACACTGTATCTGGCTCTTTACTTTCCTAGTCATACTTTTCTACTGATTTTGCTTGGGCAAAATTTCATGATAGTCTTTTTCTTCTTTTTTACTTGTGTTTTTGCAGGAACTAAGGCCAGAGATGGAAGCCATTAAAGATGAGATGGATGTGAGTTTCTGTTCTTAGCCTATGTCGAGTATAATATTGACTCATACTATTGTTAGTCGAGTGCATATTGTGGCTAATACAGTTCATATCTTGTAGACTGCAGATTTAAAATCAGCACAGGAGGGGAAGAAGAAAATGGATGCACTATTCAAAAAGTAAGTAAATTTCTGTAGTAAGAGCATGGAAAAAATAAGCGGTTTTGTAGATTATTATTGGTTATGCATATTTTAATGGCAATAAAAAGTTGTTCCTGGCTGATACATGAACTCAATTTGTATCAATAGATTTTCCTTGCAAATGCATTATGCCTCTCAGAGTTTTTTAGTTTTGGTTTGGTGAATCACTGAGTTTTAAATGTTGGAGAAGTTAGGGCACATTTGGATTCTTTGCTCCCACTTGCTCTACTTGGCTGGGCCAGAATCAAGTCATTTGGTTGGTTTGCTCAGTGTCTTGGTGTTTGTGCCATCAAGAATTTTGCATGCTCTCCGCTGCTGGCAAGGCTAACCTTGCTTGGCGAGGCGATGAGTCAAAGTATCCAAACAGACCCTTATTCCCTTATTTATTGCTTTTCTATGTACTTGTGCTTGCATGGCGACACAATAAATACTGAAACTCATAATGGATTCTTTTTTTTACCTGTTGTTGTCTCTCATGTATTCAAAGTATTGCTCTTTCGCCTAGTTTCATTGACTTATTTTATCTTTCTTTTGTTCCACTTTAGGCATGGTGTTAGTCCATTTACTCCACTGAAAGGAATGCTTATCCAAGGGCCAATATTCATGAGCTTTTTCTTTGCTGTGAGTTACACATACATCTTCCTTTCACCCAATTTCTTCATTGCTGAGACCAAATAATTTTTTTTGCTTGTTCTTTATTTACCTTGGTATCTTTATAATGCTAATCTTGCTCACTTCTAACTTTAGATAAGAAACATGTGTGAGAAGGTGCCATCAATGCAAGGAGGTGGAACATTATGGTTTACTGATCTGACGGTTTCAGATTCTCTTTATATTCTGCCTGTGTTAACAGGATTGACCTTCTTGGCCACAGTGGAGGTATGCAGTTGGTTTGATGCTTTTCAGTTTTATGATAGTCCTTTTTATCATTGTGCAACTAACTTGGTGCACCTCTTATTTCTTGGATGCTTATTTTCTAATGGAATAAAACTGTATCCACCAATAAAATTAAAGTGCATCAGGTATTTGTGGATGGTCATATATTCATGCCTTATTGTTGTTTCAATCTTGATCTGATTTTACTACCATGTGTATACCAGTTCCTAAGCATTTATGTGTTTGTTTATTAAACTAACTCTGGGAACTATACTCTTTTTGACCATGCATCTATTACCATTCTGCTTTACGGGCAATTCTCCTTACTCAGCATGCAAGCTTATATAAACTTCCAAGTTTCTTGACCTGAAACATCTAATGTATTGGCTCTATGTTTTCCAATTCAGCAATGCTCTGACAGAAAAAAAATTCTATTACAGCTTAACTTGCAACAAGGAATGGAGGGAAATCCTATGTCGGGTAAAATGAAGATGTTTTCGAGAGGAATGGCTTTTATGTCAGTTCCATTTACAATGAGTTTTTCCCAGGTATTTGACAATGTTACTATATGCTGATGTTTTCTTAGAGTTTTTCATTGATATGTGCTCCTATTTGAAATCATGGGTGATGAATCACATGAAAACACTGAAAATGTGTTGGCAACAAAGATTCAGACTACTTAACAAGATGTTGCATCGTAATTACACTTCTGGAACAAGATCTGTACCGGGTCTATGGATTTATTGGTTTAAATTCTGTGAATATCATCAAGTTTATGCATAAACTAAGTTTGAAAGGAAAATGTGTTAATACAATTATGGACTAAATACGACAAGTTTTCTCACGTCGCCTGGAAGTGGATGGTGGTTATATTGAGGATTTTTTTTTGGAGGTTATATCGAGGATTTGCTTCAGTGTAGTGGATATTGGGTAGGGGGTGCTATGACCTATAAGATGGTCATGTTCTGAGTTTCGCATGTATTTAACTTTTATGGAATTAATTTTGGGCCATAACTATAACTAGCTTAACTGGTATGTATAATCCACAATGTTTGAAATAATGTCAAAAGAAAAACAATGTTTGAAATACATCCTGCAACGTTAGTACCAAGTACCACAACTATATGAGCCACTGTCACTGCAAATAGTGCACAGTACCACTACTATAGTGAATGCTACAACCACAGTAGCTCCTGCTTCCACTTTATATTCTAAATGCGGAATGTTTTAGACATAAGTCACAAGCACTAGGGATGGCAGTGAAGGTAAAAATTTATCAGTAGTCACAAGGTCCTTCGTCCTGTTAAAAATCTTATTTCCTTAGGGCTTGAGTGCATGCTACATTTTGGTATGTATACCAAATTTATAGAGATGCATGCTAATATCCTCAATACCAAACAAAATAAACGCTAAAAGCCTAGAGTGCTTTGGTTAATACGATATCTGATACATTCAATTTCCAAGTACTCAAAATTGTTCATTTTCTCATTTCAGGGAATATTTTGTTACTGGATCACGTCAAATCTATTCTCTCTTATGTACGGCTTTGGTGAGTACGATCCCAGGCTTCAAGACAGGATTTGCTCTACAGTCTGTTATGTTTTGTGGTGTCTGTTTATAATTTATCTTTTGTTTTCCCACTTCAGCTATTCGGCGACCAGCTGTCAGGAAGCTTTTTGATCTTCCTCAGTTGGTACCTCAGCCTTCAGATGCAGCAAAGCCAACATTTGATTTTTTTGGCGGATCCAAGGCAATACCTGCTGCTCCTGCACAACAACCTGCAGCACTCGTGGGAAGCCAACTTGATGCTGCTGCTCTTGGCTATCGGGTCAAAAATCTGGAGAAGAAAGTGAAATCTAGAGGCAAATCACGGAAACGCAGGTAAATTATGGGCACTGGCGCAACTTGACCAAGAGCTTCCATTTGACCTTTGCTCCGATAAAGATTTGTTTTGTACTGTGGTGGTATCCAAGACAAGATTTTGCACGAGGCTCCCTTCATCCGGTAATGGAGTTGCTGTTGTATTTTGGGCGAAATAGGCCAGAATAATTTTATGGATTAGTCTATGCAGTACATTAGTTGACATTCTTCCCCATCCTCAGTTTGATAGAAAACTGTCTGAAATTTAGAGGCGAACTCAACCTTGTACTATCACATACAACATTTGCAGAGATGATCTCAATAAGGAAATATAACATTACACAATATGCAACATGCCATGACACAAAGCTGAAGTAAGTGCATCTGAAAATGAGCGTCAACCTTGTGGCAGCAATTCCTTCTGCTTTCAGCTTAACACTACTATATGTGCCCTGAAAATGGTCAGACTCCAACTACGATATCTGAAATTGTGGATAGCACATCCCAGCAGCCGGACAGCAGCCCAGGATAGGCCAGAATTGCAGCAGAGTCCAAGAACCTGTACGCCTACTGCCTACACTACCTCCCAATTTCCAAACCTTTGCCGACCGGGGAAGTACTCGCTGTCCAGCGAGTCAAACCCGACATATTCCTATCATAGTACCGGTCCGGCCGGTCCAAGGAAAAAAACAAAAGAGACTTGTCCTGTTTGTTTCTCACCCTCTAAAATTTAGCACCGTCGTATCAAAGAGAATCTTACTATTTATCAATATTTCGATCAATTTAATGACACAACTCTTTTGACAGATTGATGCTAATTTTTTAGATAAATCTAATGAGCTTAATTAATATATGTTTTGCTGAAGTGATGCTACAGTAAGGTCGGTCTCAATGCAAAGTTTCATCTCACTGTTTTTAAGAGTGCCACGTCAGATTTGAAGATTTAGTTTGATGTATGAAACGGTCTCTCTCAATGCATAGTTTGATCTCACGGTTTCAAAGGCAACTTATAGCATTAATTGAATATCTATTTGTTGCATTGAGATGGGTCAAAACGTATTGGGATGAAACTCTATGCTCTCAATGGGAGTTTCAATGCAGTTTCATACCTATGAAACAGTGCCAAATGAGTTTCATCCCTATGAAACCCATTTGCCCGATTTTATATTAATTGCTATGTCACGTCACCTCTTTTGCTTATGTGACACCTTATTTAATGCTAATGAAACTCCCACTGAGAATGGCCTAACTGTCTTCTAATCATGACTTAATTAACCTCATTAGATTCGTCTCATAAATTAGTCTAGGGGCATGTAATTTATTTTATAATCAAACTTTATTTAATACTTCTAACGAATAAGATTCTTTTTAATGTGATAGCTATAAAGTTTAGACCCCGAAAGCGAACACACCTCTACAAATTGCGTGCCACCTGAAGGCCTGAACAATGCTTGTTAGCTGGAGGTAAAGAGGTACTAATAAGATCAGTTGCCCAAGCTATTACGTTCTCTATGCCTTGCTTTCGCCTTCCGAGAGGCTTATGTCAACACATAGATGGCTTGCTTCGGAATTTCTGGTGGGGGAGCAAGCAAGACCAACGACCAACGTGTTGGGTTTCTTGGGACGCTATTGTGCAGCCTAAGTTCCTCGGTGGGATCGGTTTTTGGGACCTGGAGATGTTCAACGTGGCGTTGCTCGCAAAGCAGGCCTGGAGAATATTATAGGATGGAACAACTCTGAGTGCAAGAATTTTGAAGGTTGTGTATCACCCTAATGAAGAGTTCCTGGATGCAAGTTTGGGTACTTCACCATCTCGTATATGACGTGCTATCATAGATGGCCGGGACATTCTACAGCGGGGTCTAATCAGAAGAATCGGGACGGGGGAGCAAACCAATATCTGGACGATGGGCTAAATTCCGTCGGTCAGCTGGACTACATCGCCCAATAGGAAGTAGCGCGGCAAATCCACCGTAGCTGGTCGGTGAGGCTGCAGTTGTACTTTACCCCATGGACACTGAGACGGTTATTAATACTCCCTCCGTCCAGATATAAGTATTTGTTGACTTTTAGACTTTATCTTTGACCATTTGTTTTATTCAAAATATTTATAAAAATACATAAATAAAGAAGCTATACTTAAAATGTATCTAGTAATAAAATAAACTATTGCAAAACAAATGATATTTTTTAAAAAAATTTGAATAAGACGGATAGTCAAACGTGATGTCTGAAAGTCAACAAATGCTTATATTTTTGGACGGAGGTAGTACAGTATCTCTCTTTGTACTTGGCGCCAGGATGACATTTGGGCTTGGCATCATGAGAGGAGTGGAGTTTTCTCAGTTAGATCAGCCTACATGATGCTAGCAACTATGAACGCTGCGGACCATGCGGGACAATCAAGCAGACGGGAGGCAGGAAGGAATAGTCATGGATTTGGGGCGTGAAAGTTCCGTAAAAAATCCGGGTTTTCCTGTGGAGGCTGGCTAGGTGTTCACTACCTACAAAGGATGTGCTGCGGCATAGAAATGTGGCAGACAATTGTGATTGTTCGATCTGTGGAATACCAGAATACCAGATTCATGACATCATTCACTTTTCGAGTGTAATATGTCCAAATGTGTTTGGCGTTGGAAAGGGAAGAGATCACTGAATTATTATGTGGGACAAGTATTGAAGATGCAAAGGAATGGTTGCTACCAGTTATGAAAGAACTCTCGCATGAGGACATGGTACGCGTGGTCGTTACATTATGGGATATATGGTATGCGTGACGAAAAGTTGTACATGAGAACTCGTTCCAGATGAAACTGCGGAATTAAATCCTACACAATTCTAGTTACTTTGCTTGAGAGAGAACAACAACGCTATGCAATTCTAGATAATAGAAGGCACAAAAGAAAAACTAACAAGCAACCTATCACAATGTAAACAAGACAAGCGCTTAAGTAAAGAGAAGCACACGAGACAACGATTTTCCATCGAAGTTCGAGTCCACCTAGGACTCTACATCTCCGTTGAGAAAGTCCATCAAAGACCGGGTTTCTTTCAACCCTAGTTCTCGCTCAAGTCACCACCAAGGTTGAGCTTGAGTATTCCACTAGCAATGTTCCCCACAGGACAAGTAATATAAACTTCTCGGACGTCATCACACATGTTGGGAGCTCACGAGCACGTCTAGTTGTCTAGGAACCTAAAGCTTCAAGAGTAACAGATCCAAATCACAAGCTTGACTAGGACAAAAATGCACAACTGTGGAATTTATGCTCTCAATCTCTTGCTGAAAGTGTCTCACTCAAATTCTAGCTCAAGGAATGAAATTTCAGCTTTAGGGGGATTTGTGGTGAGAGGAGTTTGGCTCAAGTGTGTTGGATCTCGGAATGTGCAAGAGTTGTTGCTGGAAGAGGGGGTTGTGGTATATATACCACAGCTCAAAAAGAGTCGTTAACCTGTCCGAACGTCCCGCATTGGAACTTCGGATACAAAATCAGAACCTTCCGTATGGGGTTGAGTTAGGGTAAGGTCAGATTTTAAGCCCGCACCAGAACTTTTCGTGGATTACCGGAACTTCCGGTTCATAGATCTAGGGTCACGATTCCATCTACCTCGAAGCTTCCGGTGCTGCATCGGAACTTCGGTGTGGCTCTTCCGGATAGGCCAAAGCTCTCCGTAAGGCCACCGGTGCTTCCGAGTGCTCGTACTAGAAATTCCGGTGTGGCCCTTCCGGAGATCCCAAAGCTCTTTGTAAGGCCACCAGAACTTTAGGTGCCCGTATCGAAACTTCCAGGTGTGGCTCGACAGAGAGCTCAAAGCTCTCTGTAAGGGTCCATTTGGTTTGGAGACCAGGTGGGACGGGACGAAACCATCCCAATTTTTTAGGACGAGACGATCCCAATTCATGTTTGTTTTGAGGGATGGGACAGACCCAATTTTCTGTTTGATGTAGGGACGACGAGGGATCTAGACGGATGACATCTTCTTTCCGTTAGTTGCTCTCTATTGGAGCATTTCAGCTGCACATCTGCTGCAGCACCACACGGCACCCTCGCGCATCTCTCGTTATAGCACCACATGACAACCTCGCGCATCTCGATTGTAGTTCCTCGGAGGCCCTCGATTGTCGCATGGCATCCCCGAGCAGCTCGCCCATGTCGCACGAGGCAACAACCAGCTACGAACCGGTGATGCGCATAAAGAGGAAGGGAGATGACGGAGCCGACCTGTACTAAAGTGGGATGGCTTGGTTTCTTCGTTTTTTCAGACCGGCTCGTCCCGCATCCGAGGCGAATATTCGCCATTGGGACCGTCCCGTCCCAGCATCCCCAAGACAAACACCTCCGAAACCGGGACGGACCGTCCCGTCCCATCCCATTCCACGAACCAAACACATCCTAAGGCTACCGTAACTTTTGGTGCCGTACCGGAACCTTCGATGGGGCGTGAATCTGGAGGTTTCCAAGGAATTTTTTGTGAGCATTTTTGACCTTCACCATGAGTGTGATTTGCATCCCTCTTTATAGTTCGACATTCCTACACTCAAAACATGGTAAAAACTCCATGTAGAAACTCTTGTGGTCTCCATCTTCTCCATTTATTTCATTTGCCCATTCTTCTTTCCTCTTTTTCATTCAACTTAAAAGTCTTGCATGCTTTATAAATAACGAGAATGACTTTTGTGGGCATAGTGGCATGTGTTCACCCTAGCTTTTTTATTAATTATGGTTAAATATAAATATTAAATCTATGATTATACTATTAAACATATCATACTAGTTGTAGACATGTTGTCAAATCATAAATTCAACTTCAGAAATATCAAATTCGACAATCATCAAATTTAATAGAATTTCATGAATTTGTCGAATTTGATGTTTTTGTACTTCAATTTATGATTTGACAACATATATACAACTAGTCTTACATGTTTAATAGTATAATCAAAGATTCAATATTTAAATTTAACCATACTTAATAGAAAAGCTAGGGCGAGCACTATGTTCATCAAAGTATTTCTCTTATAAATAAATACTACACACATTCTCATGAAAACATTAGTCCAAATTTAATTGTATTGACATCAATCATCCAAAACAAAATTAGGGACCTAGATGCACTTTTAAGGAGGCATGGAGACATATGGACACATTGTTTGTGAGATCATGGCAAGATCATGGCAAGAGCACAGGAGTTCGGGAAGGTGGATTTTGTCATTGCGTATAGGGAGTCCAATGTGGATGCACACATTTTAGCTAGAAGTTTGATTTATAATGCCGTGGGAAGACATGTTTGATTATGTCGCCGCCGGATGGCATATGTATTTTTTTTTCTTTTTTTCAAAAATGGGCAGGACTGCTGCCATTCATTAAAAGGGAGAGTAAGAAACAAAAGTTTACTACTCTTTTACTAAATTGTTGTCGCCATTGACTTTTTTGTTATGTTTGACCATTTGTCTTATTCAAATAAAGTTTAAAAATATGATATATTTTGTTGGAATATGTTTTATCACTAAAGAAACTTGAAATATAGCATATAACTTTTCATATTTGAAGAAATTTTTTGAATAAGACGAATGGTCAAACTTCACGAAAAAAGTCAATGGCGACAACAATTTAGTAAAGGAGGGAGTACATACAAGAGCCATTAGCACATAGCCGAGACAGGAAAGGGGAGGTCGAGCCTAAGAAGGCTAAATGGAAACGAAGAGAAAATAAAATTTTTGTGTGGCGTCGATCCCGGAAGATATGGCCAAATTGAAAAATCCAATCACATTCCGTAGAATTTCAAAGGTTGCCTAGACCGATTGCTCTTTCTATTCAAAGATGCGATTATTTCTCTCCTTCTAGATTCTCCACCAAAATGAGAATAGGATCCCAAGATTACGTCGCTTTCTCTCTTGGAAACCCGGTACTCAACCTCCTGGTCCATCGGATAGGACCATCTTCGTTCATAAATTCCAGAAAAAATGCAGATGGTAGTGATTAGCAACTTTATCCCAAAGTGCTTCAGTGAAATTGCACTCGCGTAAGAATATGAGAAGTAGTTTCGTGCATGCAAGTACCACAGGGCACATTGTTCATTGCACTACCAATTGCATTTAATCATATTATCTGTCGTTAGTACCTTGTCATGCATGGCTAGCCAGGCAAAGAAACAACATTTAGGATCCGTTCGTGTTGACGTCAAAAGTCGCCAACACACCGTTGTCCGGAGAGTCCACCGAAACCCCGGCCGATGCGAGGTCCTGTGCTCCCAACGGACCGGCTCAGCTCGCCGATTCTCGTGTGCGACTGGTGCGTGCGGATGGTTTTCCTACAAACCAACAAAGACAATAAAAGGTGTAAAATTCCAGGTCATCGGCCCGGATAGACCGATGTGCAGCCGTGGCCGATTCTCGCGTAAGATAGACAAAATCGGCCATCGATCGGAGCAGCACGGCCCATCCATTTATGTATTAAATGCCGTGCAAACGAACTCGCGATACAAACGATACTAAATCGGCCGACGCTATAACATGCGATCGGTGGCTAGCAGCCGATTCCGTCGGTAAACGATCACATCATTAAGACTTTGCAGGATGCATTATCGGATAAAATGTAAACAAGGTAATTATTAATGGGATGTGATTAATTTGATAGCAAGAAGATAGTTTAATCATCAATTAGATCAAGTAAATCGGCCGATCAGGCATCCGACCGATTTTGCCATTGATTATAGTAGTGAATTATTTAGATCTATCTAAAAGTATAATGATGATCAATAAAATCATACTAATAACTCGGGTTCAAAAAGCAGCTTTAACAGATTTGGTACTAATTGAACATAAAACAGCTAATGAACGTGATAAGCAATCGGCTAAACACTCCGAAAGAACAAGTAAGACAAATACAACCACACGGATCCCAAATCGACCAGCCGCTCCAACAGACAAGTCAACCGATGGCACGCGATCGGACCAGGTCTAACGGCCGCGCACGCTCGGCCGATTCAGGACAAGCACAATCATAAACACCTTAACTATGAAAGTAAATCTACATCCTAGCCAATCGGTCAGTATGCGCCTAGGACAAGTCAACTATCGCAAAGGCAAACACAGGACACGTCAACCGAATCCGCACGATCGAATCGGCCAAGATGTAAAAGAACTTTTATAGCGGTTATCGTGACTCGAACGACCAAATCCGGGCCAATCGGCGTTGTGAGCAAAGATCGGAACGGGGAGGCAGGACAAGTCAAACTACCTCCACCACGAGCCCGACCGTGTCGACTTGACTCATCCCGACCGATACTCACTACGACGATTAGGGACAGATTTGGTCGCCGGATAACTAGCAATTAAGCCATCTAATTACGAACAATGCGCCGAGAACTAGACAACATAATTACCTTATCAAGCCAACGTGTCGTCGACCGGAGCCCCGAAGATCCCCGCGCGAAAACAGTAGAAACTTGACGAAAAATTAGGGTTTGGCGATGCGCCGAAAATTGTATTGGATATGAATCGAGTTTACATGTTACATCCGAGTATGTATTTATACTCGGCACAAAGAATCCTACTCGGACCCTCTTCGGGCCGATTTCCTAACCGACTAAGATCTTTTTTCCAAAATTAAACTATTATTCCTAATTTTACAACGTGGGCCAGGCCCATCAATGTTATGCTCATCTCGTTGGTGTTCGCGCACGATTCTCGGGAGGTACGCGCCTTTTACTCTCCCAAGCGGCCGTCGGCCTTCTCGCTCACCGGCCTTCTTTTGACCTATAGTCGCCGACAATGGGTCCCTTGGTCAAAAACCGGCGTCAACACATGTCCCCCGGCTCGGGGTATGCAACGCATGCGTCGGATCGATTTATCCTCTTTTACCGCGCCGGTTTTATCGCCCGTCACTTCTCCATAAAACCCAGGGCCACCCCCGGTCATTCCCATCTGTTTCCTCTCCTTGGCTTTCATCTTCATCTATCCTAGCGACCTTTGCCTTCTCGAGCCCTTTCAACCTTTCACCGCGCCGCCGCCGTCTTTTCTCCTCCGGCGACCATGAATCCTCGCTCGTTGCCGCTGCTGCGCCGCTGCCGCACGACCGCGTCTGCCGCTACCACCAACGCCGTTCCGGAGGTAATGTACATTCGAGCATCTCTCTTTTCTACCTTTGCAATTTTCTTCATGTTCTTGTTCTTGTTCATTTTCACGATCTATTTCCTTTCCGTTCCGTTTCTCATTTTAGCCCTATTTCCTTGTTTTTAGGAGATCCGGAACCAAGTCGCCATCCCATCCAATATCCCCACTCACTTCCTTTTGGGCCCCATGGGTGATCCCGACCCCACAGATCTCATCTCGTGCCGAAACGAACCGGGTCCCGTTTCGGCAACGGTCTCCTTTACCGACCGAGTGGGCCAATAGTTTTAGGTCATGGCCGACTCCCGTCGCCGGATGGCGCGATTGGTATAACCGAGTATCGGCCGTCCATCGGCAAGGTTGGGCCAATATCGGCATTGCCCACGCCATCAAACTCTCTTTGGCCGATCACCACAAGAACGAACCGTTGCTCGGTGGCAGCTTCTTACCTCCGGTCGATGCCTTGAACTCGTTTCATGTTCGGCCACGGCCCGGCTACCATGACCCTCCCGGACACCGGTCATGTTGGCCGATTTGAATATCACAGACGGAGGCCACCCCGGACGCCATCCGCATTAAGTCCTCCCATCGGATCAACCCTAAGGACACCAGGGGTTGGAAGAACTACATCCGGACCTACAACAAAGGGCACGGCTCGGCCGATCGCCGCGAGCACGTTGCCTTCCTCAACATGTGGCTTGACCACTTTTTCTTCCGTGGGGTCAGCGTAAGCCCCACAAACAACTTCCCGCCGATGGCCGATGTATCGGCCGACAGCCCATGCCCTCCCTATGGGCAAGTATCTTCCGGGATCGGCCTACCTCCTCCTTCACCAGGTCTCGGTGGAGTTGCGCTCCGGCCGATCGCTCAAGAACCCGGGAGGCCCTTGGTGGTTCATCCAAATGTGGTTGTCCCTTCATACCACCAAGGCCATCGATCCGGACCTCGGTGTCCTCACCTTCCCCGGCAATCATGCCGAATCGGCCACGCCCGATCCAGCCGATGTATCTCTTTCGGGAAGCGTTGTCCATGGCACCGGGGCGGCCATGTCGGATGACACCTTGGCATATTGGTTCGCCGCCCTCTACAAGGGCCTCAACAACGAAAGTACGGATTGGTACCCGTACATTGATTTCTTCGAGAAGGGGTATGACACTCCTTTCCCGATCGACCCCACCTTCCCGACGGCCGACGCGGAAGCGGTCAAGATCTTTACCACCTGCCTCCGCCCTCGTCCGCCGCCGACGGGACTCATTGCCGGAGCAAGGCTTTCCGCTCCTATGAGTTCTACCACCCGTCGGTGGCGGCCCGCCAACTCGGTTTCGCCGCTTGCCCCCGCCTCTTTTATGTGGGGCAAATAAAGGCGCGATCTATCGTCGACAACACCATCCAGTGGAATTGGCTCGTCGCTCGCACCGCCGATGTCGTCACCGGCGACTTAACCGGATTTTCCCGGCGCCTCGGAGTACCCGCCTTTTCGACCGTTGGTGGGGCGAATGGAACCGGCACCTCCGCAGCCGGAACACCGCCTCCTTCTTCTCCGGCTTAGTCCTCGACGAAGCTTTCGCCGAGGTACGTGCAGCCGATTTATTTTATAAGGCCGATTTTGTTGACGAAATCGGCCGCTCCAAATGCTCACCCTTGTATATATTTATATATTATATTTTTTTTTTTTTAGTCGGACACGGAGGAGCCGCCGACCCGTAGTATCGGTGGCCGGCCAATTGCATACTTGATGCCGAGCCCAATTGTTCCAAATATCGGCTTCACCGATCGCACTCCCGCCCAAGCTCTTGCGGCGATGAGTCGAGGGCACCAGCTGCCCGCAAGGCCAAGACAAAAACGGCCGCCCCCAGCAAGAGGAAGGCCAATGTGCCAACCGCAGGGCCGATTCAAGCCCCAAAGCGACACCGCGCGCCGGTGAAGCGACTCGTGCGCCCGTCCGACCCGGATTATTTCGGTGAACCTTCTCCGCCGCGTCAGGTTATTATCACATGATTGCCGATCCCTTTTTTCACTTTTCATGCTGTCTAACTATGAGTTCTTAGCAGGAATCGGCGGTTCTTCCTCCTCGGGCCCGCACTCCAACACCCGATAGGCCGATCCGCCTGTCGACTCCTCCACGGGCCAGGACGCCGACACCCGAAAGGCCGATTCAAACGGCTCCGGATCCCGAAGTCACACCAAGCCAGGCCGATCCAAATCCCACGGAGAGCCCAACTCGCTTGGATCGGCCTCGCGTCTTCCGAAATCGCCGCCGATTTTGAACAAGGCACCATTGTCTGTCGAAGAACCGGCCGGCCAGGAACCGCCCGCAGCCTTCTCCTCGTAAATACCGCTGCCGATGAGCCCGCCGATGAGCCCGCCGAAACCGAACAAGCTGGACATATGCCCGATGCTGCCTCCAAGGATGTCGCCGGAGAAGGAGGATCGGCCGGCCGAGAGCTGATCGGAACACATGAACCCGTGGGTTCCATGGCGCAGCCGATAGACGTCCAGCAGCCTTCGCATCGATGCTTCACAGTGTTTGTTTTTACTATCTTCCTTTTGATTCGCCGCTGTTCATTAACTACACTTTATTTCTCTTGGTATTTCGTGCGCTCAGCTTTCCTCGTCTCGCGCCGATTTTGGTATCAGCTTCCGGTTTTACCACCATGGCCGAAATCGCGCGCAGGCTTGAGGCCTCTTCGGTCGATCGCTTGGTGGCCGACGCTCACCCCATAAGGGCCCGGTACTTGGAGGTCCGGACCGAGCTCCCGGAGGATGTGCGCGATGCTCTACACCGCGTGGCATACATGGAATACCGGCAAATGGATTTCACTCGTGCCCGGCCGGCGTCCGGCTCGCCACGCGGAGCAGCAGCAAGCCGCTTTACTCGCCGAGAACTCCATCAAGCGCTCCGAGGAGGAAGTCCGGAAGACCCGGGAGATGCAAGAGCAACTCTCAAATCGGCAGGATGAACTGCAGGCAATCAACCAGGAGATTGCCGATTTGAGAGCATCGCCGGCTCTCAAGGAGGAGGCGGCGGCGGCCTTGGAAGCCACCATTGCACGCTTGTCGGCCGACGTGACGGCTCAACAGAGGACGACGGACGAAGCAATTCAAACGGCCGAGAAGATGGTCGCCGCGGCGCACGCCGATGTCGGCCCCATCGAGGATGACCTCGTTGGTCATGGCTAAACTCGACTCCATGCCGGCCCGCGCACTATCTCGCCGTCCAAGACTTCTTGTCCCGTGCCGAGGCGATCGATTATGTCTAGGTGTAATAGGATTTTGAACAAAATTTTGTTGCGAATATTTTTTGCACTAAGGGCGATATACCATAATATCGGCCATCCGAAGGCGATGTTTAAACATCGGCTAATTTATCGGTGACTCCCTCCGTTTTACTTTCATATTATTTGCTAAGGGCGATACTCTCGCATCGGCCGTCTCAAGGCGATGTGCATCGACATCGGCCGTAGTCTCTTTTAGGCCGAACACTATGAGTTAATCCAAATGCTAGGATAATACTCGCTTCAAATACTTTCCATTATGTGCTCGGCCGAATTCTTCCCCTTCTAACTCTTTCAAAATATATGCATTACCCGGTGCCGATCGGCTAATCAAATAAGGTCCTTCCCAATTAGGCGACCATTTGCCAAACCGATTGTCCTTCACGCCGATCGGCATCCTAAGCTTCCGCACCAAATCGCCCTCTTTAAACTCGTTTCGCACAACCTTCTTATCATAATGGCGGGCGACCCTCGCCTTATTCTCGCTCTATTTTTTCCAATGCATCCAACCGATTTTGTACTACATCTTCTAATTCATCCATCATCAATCCGTGGTACTGATCGGCCGATAACTTTTGTTGCAATTCAATCCTTCCGGAGCCGATAGTCTGTCTCCCATGGCAATACGGCTTCGTGCCCATATACAAGCCGATACTGGCGCAACTTGCATGGCCCCATGCCGTGACATACGATAAGCCCACAAAGCGTCCATCAATTTCATATGCCACTTACGAGGATACTCTTGTATTTTCCGCTTGATTAACTTGATCGGACTCTTATTTGCCGCTTCAGCTTGGCCATTGGCTTGGGCATAATACGGCGACGAATTAATCAACTTAATTCCCATCTCATCAAGCAAAAGATTGAAATTCGTCCGACGTGAATACTCGATCCTTGATCTCGTCGTGATTGTCTCCGGAATCCCAAACCTATAAATGATATGCTCTTTAACAAACGTTATCACGTCGACCGTTGAAACTTTGCGATAAGGTGCCGCTTCAACCCACTTAGTGAAATAATCTGTAGCTACTAATATGTATTGATGTCCTTTGCTTGATGCTCGGATTTATCCGGCCGATCATATCCATGGCCCAACCTCCGAACGGCCAAGGTTTGATTATCGGATTCATAGCCGATGCAGGCGCCTCCGTATAGGCCCGAATTTCTGGCAATCTTGGTAACTTTTATAATATTTGAAACAATCGGCCAACATTGTCGGCCAATGATAACCAGACTCGCCTTAGCAGCCACTTCATCTTATGGGCCGATTGATGCGTTCCACAAATCCCATCATGTACTTCGCTCATTACCACTTTGGCTTCGGTATCATCAATACATTTGAGAAGTACCCCATCAATTGTCTTGAAAAATAATTGATCATCCAACAAGCACATACTTCAAGGCTTTATATCTTATCTTCTTATCTCGTAGGTTGGGATGGATTGCTCAAAAATTTCGAATTTCCGTGCGCCAATCGGCCTTTTCAATATCAGCTATCTCCAAGCTATTTCCGGCTAGCCGATATCCGGATGCTAGTTGAGCCAAGTTATTTGCTTCAAAGTTCTGCTCTCTTGGTATATGGCTGATTTTAACACACTTGAATCTTTCCATTAACTTCTGGCACTTTCTATGATATTGCAACAATATTTCATCTTTACACTCATACTCATCGGCCAGCTGACTCACAATCAACAAGGAATCTCCGAAAATTTCCACAAAATCAGCCCCGGCATCGATGAGTAATTCCAATCCTTTTAATATCGTCTCGTATTCGACTTGGTTGTTGGTGTACGCCTCCACCGTAATAGAGTATCCACGTATCGCCCCCGAGGCGACACAACAACCAAGCCGATTCCACTTCCTTCTTTGCAAATCGAACCATCAAAGAACACCGTCCATGGCACTCGGTTCAACATATCCGGCCGAGTGTTCACCGTGTTGCACCACTAAATCAGCCAATACTTGTGCTTTCACCGCTCCGGCCGATTCATAGCCTAAATCAAACTCCGCAATTGCCAACATCCATTTGCCCAACCGGCCTTTGGGGACCGGAACCGATAGCATATACTTTACGACATCGGCCCGGCAAACGACAAGTACATTCTTCGGCCAACGGATAATGCCTTAATTTCGTGCATGAAAAATACGGACGGAGACATAACCTTTCCACTTCGGATACCGTGTTTTTGCATCAATCGGTTTGCGGCTGAGATAAAATATGACCCGCTCTTTTCCCTCCTCGCTCTTGAGTCAATCGTCGAGCCGATGCACCTATCATCGGCCGATAAATATAACTTAAAGGGTGTGCCCGACTTTGGCGGAACCATCACCGGTGGGGACACCAAATATTTCTTGATATCTTCTAAAGCCTTTTGATGGATCGGCTCCCACCGAAATTCTTGATTGGCTTTGAGTTTCAACAACGGCGTAAACACATCAAGTCGACTGGACAAGTTTGAAATAAATCGCCTAATAAAATTAATCTTGCCGATCGTGGACTCGGAGCTTCGTCTTGTTCGTCGGCGGTTCCAACCTTTTGATAGAATCAATACTCTTAGGGCCGACTTCAATTCCCTTTTCATGCACAATAAACCCCGTAAATTGTCCAACTGAGACGCCAAACGCACACTTGAGCGGGTTCATCTTCGAGCCGTATTGTCTTGTCCTTTTCAACACTTCTCCGAGATCAGCCACATGACTCCCAACCGATCTTGATTTTACCATGACATCATCAATATAAATTTCCACCAACCGGCCGATTAAATCGTGATATATAAAATTTATGGCCCTCTCGATATGTAGCACCAGCATTTTTTAGTCCGAAGGTCATGACAACCCACTCATATAGTCCCAACGCTCCGGGCATCCGAACGCTGTCTTCGATATATCTTCTTCGGCCATAAAAATCTGATTATACCCAAGCATTTCCATCCATAAAGCTCAAAATTTTGTTGCCGGCGGCCGCATCAACTAACAAATCGGCGTTTGGCATTGGGTACTCATCTTTCGGAGTTGGCTTATTCAAATTTCTGAAGTCAATGCAAACTCGCATCTTTCCATTCTTCTTTTCCACCGGCACAATATTGGAAACCCACTCCGCATATCGGCATGGCCTAATGAAGCCGGCCTCATATAATCTGATAATCTCCTCTTTGACGGCTTCATAATACCTAGGGTCAATTTTCCGAGCCCCCGCTTATATGGCCGATATCCGGGCTTGGTGGGCAACCGATGTTCAACGATCGATCGGCCGAGTCCAGGCATCTCGCTATAATCCCAAGCAAAACAATCTTTATATTCTTTCAACAAGGCCACTAATTCATCTCTTACTTCTTTACACAATTTCTTGCTAATATATGTCGGCCGAGGCTTGTCTCCATCCTCTATATCGACTTCTTCTAACTCGTCGGCCGACACAAACCCGTGGCCTAATTTTCCGTCTTCTCGGTTCGTCAATCGGCCGATTCATCATATCCTCGGTGCATGTATCGATCGGCCGATTGTCCGTCAATTCTCCCGTGGGGCCCATCGGAGCAGCTGGGGGTACCCGACCCCCTGGTCACAATAACTCCGTCGTCGGTGATGTTTATGGCCTCCACATCCCAATACGTGCCCGATAAACAAGGCAGCTCTCTAGACCGGCAAACTCGAAATCGGCAGTTGCAATGGTTACGTATTTATCGGCCCGTACGATTTCGACCTTGTTGCCGACCCATTGAATCAAACACCGGTGCATGGTTGATGGGATGCAACAGCTTGGCATGAATCCAGCCTCTCCCCAACAAAGTTGTGTATGCACCTTTCCCGTCGATGATGAAAAAAGTGGTGGGTATAGTTTTGCTGCCCACAGGTGATTTCCATTATTGCGGCCCCACGCACATCTTGACTTCTCCCGCCGTAATCCTTGAGCGTCGATTAGCCCTCATCATTTCTTCCGGCGTCTTCCCGAGCTTGCGGTATGTAGTAATCGGCATGACATTGACCGCTGCCCCTCCGTCGACCAACATTTTCCTCATTGGTGACCCATTGACGTAGCCGCTAATGTACAATGCCTTGAGATGCAAATGATCGTAGTTGATCGGCTTATCAAATACCGCCGATTCCGGCGTCCACGGAATCTCTCGAAGTCTCCCCAATCGGTTCCTCTTCACTCGAATTTTCATCGGCCGATCCGACAATCTCGGGCATCATGGATATCATATTCACCGCGGCTTCACCCGGACCACTTGAGACCGCACTTTCGGCCTCCATTCCTTCTTGGGTTTGGACTCATCATCTTGGTCATCTCTCGTAATACCGTCCACCCTTGATTTCCCGACAACGCATTCTTTGAAGCCTCCTCTTTTGGGTTTTGCTCGAGCAAACCACCGGGGCACCACTGTCCTTCGTTCTCGGTTTGATCATCTCCCGAATCTTCATGGTATTGGTAATCAGACTCTTCTTCATCATTGATTGGCCCCGACTGTTCGTGAACGGAGGTTCTCTTTGGCACTATGTATCTTCGTTCATCATATCCGTGATCATAGCCGATCTGTTCTTCTAGGGGCCGATTGTTGAGATTCATAGTTGCGACCAATCGGCCGTCCCCGGTAACTTGACGACCCGACATCAAGATACTCTTCCCGGCTAGTGCACTCGGGCAGTTCTCGATAGATGGAAGCTTCATGTTTCGGTCCCAAGCAGATCGAAAGAAAGGACAATCCCAGTGTGGGTCAAAATCTTCTCGGCGGACCATGCTTCGCTCGTACCGCCGACTTTGACCGATAGACTCTTGATCACGTGCCGCCTGATCTCTTTCTTCCCTCTCCCTCTTCCTCTCATATCGGCGTATGAAACCAGCTGATCCATCGCCGATGGTATTGATGTACATCGTATTAGCCGGAAAGGGTGCCCATCAACTTTCATCTTCTTCTTTACATCACCGCTCGCAATACCCCACTCGTCAATCGCCTTCTCGGATCTCATCTCTCATAGCATAGCAATCAACGGTGTTATGATGTGAATTTCCATGCCATTTGCACCACTTAGCCATTTTCTTCAACTCCTCCGGCGTAGGAATTTTGTGATGAGGTGAAAGCTGGATTTTCTTTTCCCGCAGCAGCTGATCAAATATTTCGTCGGCCTTAGATAAATCAAAATCATACTTCTTCTCCTTAGGATTGATATGCGGAGAAAATATCGGCCGTTTATTATTAGTCCACTCAACCGCATTAATTCCCTCTTCATCATCTTCACCGTCGAAATCAGCATAAGCTACCCGATACCGCCGATTCCTCGGTGAGTCGGAGATTTTCTTCCCGGCCAACCGCCTCTACGTGTCACCGTGCCAGCCCATCAAACTCATGTGGGGTAAACTTTTCTTTGATGTTGGAGAATAGCCCCGCATAAGCGATCTCGGCCAACTCGTTGCTCGTCAGGTTCGGATTGTAGCATCGTCCCTCGCAGTCCCGAACCTCTCGTATATAATCGGTCACCGATTCCCCGATTTCTGTTTCATCGCCATTAAATCGGACAAACTAAGCTTGGTAATGCCCGTGAAGAAGTACGAGTGAAACCTTTTCTCCGCATCGGCCCAACTCTGAATAGAACCAGGCGACAACGAAGCAAACCATGAAAAGGCCGATCCGTACAACGACAGTGGGAATAGCCTAACCCGCAAAGCCTCCCGAGTAGACGCTTCACCAAGTCGTGCGTCATACCGACCGATGTGCTCCATAGTTGATGTGTTATCTTGCCCGGAAAACTTGGAAAACTCAGGAATTTTATACTTATTGGGTAAAGCCACGGAATCCATCCGATCAGGGTAAGGTCGCCGATACAATGCACTTTTCTCCTTAGGCTTCAAATCGAACCGATCTTTCATCATATCGGCGATCTTAGCCATGAGGCTATTCATATCATTGGGTTCAAGCAGCTTGCCGATCCGGTCCCCGTCATATAAGCCGTGTTGGGCTGCCCCCGCTTGGGTGTATCAACCGGCCGTTTCCGTAAATCCCAGTGCCGTAGGCCGGGAACAAGTGTTTGCGAGCGATTCCATAATTCATGGCCGATTGGATCGGCCGTCCGATCATGAATCCTCGTCCCCGACCCGATGCGATTGGTCGTGGAATACCGGATATCGGCCGTACTATAGTGGGTGAGTTCTCGATTCTACTCGGGCCGGTATTTGGTACGTAGAAGAAATTAGGTCTGCCGTGACATCCGCGGGACCGCCGCCACATTGGTCGCCGCCCCCAATTCGTAAATCGGTCGTTGTACATCTTGTTTGTCGCCTTCCTCCGTTACCGACTTCTTGGGGCCACCGTTATCCTCTTTGCCCGACCGGGTCGTACCGGTACTTGCATTTGTATTGTCCTTGCCAGGCGATAGGTGAGGTGGCATTCCGTACATGGGCTGGAACCCCGCCGGCGGTGTAGTATTCTCGGAGGCCAACTCCCCGAATTGGTCGTACAAGAGTACCAACAGGCCGAGTGTACGCAGGTCCGTAATATCCTTCGATGAACAGTCCGCCATCAACCGTGTCCTTGATCAAATTCCCGATGGTGTTGGTCAACACGCCCGATTGATTGATTAGGGCCTCGATGAACGGACGAATTGACCATATCACCGAGTTGGTTGGTATCCGGCAGTCTCTCGGGCTTTGATTTGGTCTAGTTCTTCCGGATGCGTAATCCGAGGGATGTCTCCTTTTGTGGCCACTCGCCACGTGTCACCTTCTGTGGCTTGAAAGTACTTTTTCATTGCTTCGGCCAGGTATTCTTGGTACTGCAGCTTTTGTTCCGTCGTCATCTTTCCCTGTGCCGAAACCTCGTTGTCATCGAAACTTCTCCATGCCCTTTGCCATCCGTCCTAAGAGGAACCGGAACAAAAATCGGTCGATTTTCAGCATCGACCATCGGTGTTCCGTCCTCCCCGACAACTCGCATGTACGACATCCCGATCTTGGTTGCTTCGGTCCCACCGGCGTGCCAAAAAGTGTGTTGACGTCAAAAGTCGCCAACACACCGTTGTCCGAGAGTCCACCGAAACCCCGCCGATGCAGGGTCCCGTGCTCCCAACGGACCGGCTCGACTCGCCGATTCTCGTGTGCGCCGGTGCGTGCGATGGTTTTCCCGCAAACCAACAAAGACAATAAAAGGTGTAAAATTCCAGTGTCATCGGCCCGTATAGACCGATGTGCAGCCGTGGCCGATTCTCGCGTAAGATAGACAAAATCGGCCATCGATCGGGAGCAGCACGGCCCATCCATTTATGTATTAAATGCCAGTGCAAACGAATCGCGATACAAACGATACGAAATCGGCCGACGCTATAACATGCGATCGGTGGCTAGCAACCGATTCCGTCGGTAAACGATCACATCATTAAGACTTTGCAGGATGCATTATCGGATAAAATGTAAACAAGGTAATTATTAATGGGATGTGATTAATTTGATAGCAAGAAGATAGTTTAATCATCAATTAGATCAAGAATCGGCCGATCGTGCATCCGACCGATTTTGCCATTGATTATAGTAGTGAATTATTTAGATCTATCTAAATGTATAATGATGATCAATAAAATCATACTAATAACTCGGGTTCAAAAAGCAGCTTTAACAGATTTGGTACTAATTGAACATAAAACAGCTAATGAACGTGATAAGCAATCGGCTAAACACTCCGAAAGAACAAGAAGACAAATACAACCACACAGATCCCAAATCGACCGCCGCTCCAACAGACAAGTCAACCGATGGCACGCGATCGGACCAGGTCTAACGGCCGCGCACGCTCGGCCGATTCAGGACAAGCACAATCATAAACGCCTTAACTATGAAAGTAAATCTACATCCTAGCCAATCGGTCGTATGCGCCTAGGACAAGTCAACTATCGCAAAGGCAAACACAGGACACGTCAACCGAATCTGCACAATCGAATCGGCCAAGATGTAAAAGAACTTTTATAGCGGTTATCGTGACTCGAACGACCAAATCTGAGCCAATCGGCGTTGTGAGCAAAGACTCGAACGGGGAGGCAGGACAAGTCAAACTACCTCCACCACGAGCTCCGACCGTGTCGACTTGACTCATCCCGCCGATACTCACTACGACGATTAGGGACAGATTTGGTCGCCGGATAACTAGCAATTAAGCCATCTAATTACGAACAATGCGCCGAGAACTAGACAACATAATTACCTTATCAAGCCAACGTGTCGTCGACCGGAGCCCCGAAGATCCCCGCGCGAAAACAGTAGAAACTTGACAGTAAAATTAGGGTTTGGCGATGCGCCGAAAATTGTATTGGATATGAATCGAGTTTACATGTTACATCCGAGTATGTATTTATACTCGGCACAAAGAATCCTACTCGGACCCTCTTCGGGCCGATTTCCTAACCGACTAAGATCTTTTTTCCAAAATTAAACTATTATTCCTAATTTTACAACGTGGGCCAGGCCCATCAATGTTATGCTCATCTCGTTGGTGTTCGCGCACGATTCTCGGGAGGTACGCGCCTTTTACTCTCCCAAGCGGCCGTCGGCCTTCTCGCTCACCGGCCTTCTTTTGACCTATAGTCGCGACAA